>BJCM01004259.1:0-13132 GCA_018326385.1 Flaveria bidentis | reverse complement strand
GGTATGACAAGTAATAAATGAAAATATGTATAGCCTAAAGGGATGTTTGATTGCGCTGACTGAGTAAGATCTGATTGAGTAAGAAGCTGACCCACTAAGAGGTTGTGATTGAATCTGCATCTGACTGAAACTTGGCTGTTTGATTTAGTATATGATTGAGTAAGAAGCATACCCATATATATATACACATATACATACCCATATACATACACTTCTACATACCCATATATATATATATATATATATATATATATATATATATATATATATATATATATATATACACACACACACACACACCCATATACATACACATCTACACACCCATATACATACACATATACATACCCATCTACATACATATCTACATACCTATATACATACACATATACATACCCATCTACATACACATCTACATACCCATATACATAAACATCTACATACCCATATACATACACATCTACATACCCATATACGTACACATATACATACCCATCTACATACACATCTACATACCCATATACATACACATATACATACCTATATACATACATATCTACATACCCATATACATACACATATACATACCCATATACATACACATCTACATACCCATATACATATACATCTATACTCATAAAGGAATGATGATTACCGTAGGTATGTAGAACTTGGTGCTCGGTTAGGGCTCGTGAACTTGGTGCTCGGTTAGGGCCGATCGAGAGCGCGGAGGGGCTTGGTTAAGGCTCGGTCGGGAGGGGATGAAGCCGACCGAGAGCTCAGGGGGAGGGGAGGTTAGCCGATCGAGAGCGCGGGGGAGGGGATGAAGCCGACCGAGAGCGCGGGGGAGGGGATGAGCGCGACCGAGAGCACAGGGGAGGAAGTGGCGCCGATCGGGTGGGGTGGGAGAGTGTTGCCTGGGTCAACAACTTGTTTTTCAAGTTTGGTTCAGACATATATGACCCGGTCAGCAGTTACAATCGCGTATCAAACGGGCTGACCCGCTGACCGAGTCAGCCGGGTCAGCCCGATCAGACCAAAACAAACAGTCCCTAACCTTTTTTGGGCGAGTCAGACTTGAAATATTATTGACATCATGTTTAAAAAAATCAACAATATATTGAGGTTCCAAAAGTGATTAACAAAAAATAATAATAACTTGATATGTACATTTATAGGTGTTCATCGAATCAGATAATGACTTTATTCAGATTTGAAAATTTTATAACCTTATTCGAAACTTGATCCGATTCGAATAAGTATATTTATCCGATTTGAATTTATCTGAATTCAATTCGGATTGAATTCGGATATATCCGAATAAACTAAATAACAAATTTTCTTTTTTATGTTCCTAATTATTTTGCTTAATTTTTTATTTTTAACATTTTATAAGTTTAAAATCATAATAAAATATATAAAACCAAACAATATAAATTTGACTTGAACACAAATTGAAACATAATATGTAATTATATAAAACCCAAATATTAGAATATCTAATTTAAAATAATAACCGATTATTGTACAGTTGTTTAGGATTAGAGGATTAAAATGTGTCAAGATTTTTAAGTACTAAGAGCATTCACATCCCAATATCCCATTTCTTATTTTTATTTATATAATTACACTAAAAATCATAATTTATTCTCTCTCCTTTCAATTAAATAATATATTTTTATACTTTTTTATTACATTTTCTCTCTCATTCACTCATAACCACTTTCAAAAATATTAAAAAAATTATAAAGTTTGAACAGTGAATCCATAAATTTACAGATAAACAGTAACATTTTCTTTCTCTTCCACTTATAACCACTCAAAATCATTTCGTATAATTTAAGGAGTCACACTCATATAATTATAAAGGCATGTACTGTAAATGCTCTAAGTTGAAAACATAAAAAATAATTAAGTAATAAATATTGGGCTAAAAAATAGTTGAGTTATTATTCGGATTAATTGGATATTCGAATAAGAAATTCAAATTCGGATAAGATCCCATTCAAATTTCTAAATAAGAAATTTAGATTCATATGAGATCTAATGAGAATATCCAAATAGTAATTCAAATTGATTTATCCGGATTTAAATACGCATCAAATTTCAAATATAGAAAATTTTAACACCTTATTTTAATTTCTAAAACTATTCAACAAAAATAAAACCATTTTCTATCAACTCCCGATAACCACCAACGCACCGATTCTCCCCATCGATTTCCCCACACTTCCACCACCGTATCCGCCCAAAACACCCATCAACCACCATGGATTCCCCTTCTCCGGCCGCCGCAGACGGCGGCGACGGCAGATCCGGCGGCAAAATCTTGAAACGGAGAACAATTGCCTCAAGAAAAACTCCATACGACCGACCCACTACCCCTATGCAACCTGAAAACTCCAATTGGCGTAATGGGCTTCTTTACCCTGCTAAATTCGTCGCTGGTGGCGCCACTAAACTGCTTTCGTCGATTTGGAAACCCAAAAGTTGGGGGTCGCGTTCGTCTTCTTCGGATAGTGATTCTGATTCAGGTTTTGTGATTTGTTTATTATTAGGGGTTGTTTGATGTGAAAAAGTTCGTATGTTGATTGAGGTTGGATGGAATTAGTGATATGTGGGTTAAAGTTTTGATCTTTGTGTGTTTTGGATTTTGATTTTGTGGAAAGGGGGGATTTGGGGATTAGGGTTTCTTACGGAATTTGAATTTACGTTTTGTGGAGATGAAACATAGAAATTGAATTGTGGATAATTTGATATGGAAGTGGGGAAAAGGTCCCTGTGAATTTCTGTAACTATGGGTTTAATTTTTGTGTGTGGTTTATGCATTGTTGGAGTTGGATTACTGTTGGATGCAAGATAATGATTTAAAAGTGATTGGTTGACCTGGTACACATTTAAGTCGGATGTTTGACTATTTGTCAACGTAATTATTGGATTGGACCCAAAAGTATGCATAGTAAAAGACAAATGGTTTAGATTGTTGTATGTTATATATAAAAACTTCAGTTTGTGTTGGTTGGTTGCTTGTGGTTCTGTCTTTTAATTTTACATGTTTGTTGACTTGGTTATGAAAATTTTGGTTTGTTTATTTGGTTTCACAGAAATTGGTGTTGAAGACGATTATGTACGTGACGAAAACCTTCCTGATAACGGTGCTGAGCTGAATCAGGTAATGTCATAGTTTTTTTTAGCTTTTATAACTTAGTCAATGCACGGTTATGACTTATGATCATTAGCTAACCTTATTTTATTGTATTGTGTTGGGATATTGTATGTGGAGACCACCCAATAATCAAACGTTTATTGTTAAGTCACCCATATATAAAAAAACTTGATAGGTCATGCAAGTATTGTTCGTTTATACCAACAATTTTAACCTATAACATGTTGAGACCTTATCAAAGATATTCTTTTCTTCTCTAGATCTTTAAGGGCATTTTCATCATAATGACATGTTTTTGGCTAAAATTGGTATGAACTATGAAATTATGAATGAAACAAGTTACATACTTGTGCAGCCTGTAAAGCAGTTTCAATATATGGCATCCTTGATAAAGGAAACTTGATTGCTTTTTGTTGACTCCACATACATTTTCACATTTTATTTTCCTAATAAACAATTCAAACTGGTAGGAAGTATGGAACACTAGCTATATGACCACAATAGTTAATACTTAATACTCTTTAGGCAACATAATTATGCCTTTAAAAGGTAACCTTTATGATCATTACTTGGATTCGCACACTATATCCAATGCATGATGCTATTTAATGCACCGGTTCTTTGTTTTAGTGTTTGATATTTGAATGCAATCATCTCAAGTAAATGTTATTTTTATTTCACCAGAATAAAGGCGATTCATCCGGAAAAAGTGAGATTATATATCTAATTGAACAACTAATTATGCTGGAACACTTTTCAAGGTAACATTGTTTATCTATAACATTTTGTGGCTCATACTATATTTAGTTTCTGTTTTTTGCCGTTTATTTTGGCCAATAATAGTTCTCTTTGTTCATCTTTCTCGATATCCCATATTACTGGATAGATGCATGGTGACAGTGTGACACACTAACACACACACACACACACACATTTTCAGTTGTACTCATAGATATACTTTACAATTTTAACAGGGAAGAGTGTGATAGACTAATAGAGATTATCAATTCGCGGGTTGTAGATTACACCATGGGAGAGGGAATAGACGCTGCACCAAGTAAGATTTTTAGCAGGAACCTCTCTAATTTGACCGTGTCTTTGTTTCTCAATTATGTATAGTGATGTTGTATTCTGTTAATTATGCACAGATAATCTAGATATTAGCAACAAAGCCATCATGGAAGCAAGAAAAGTGATATCAGAAAACATGGCTGGTACAAGTTCAAAGTCGGACTTGGACAATAGCATTCATGGTTCCAAATCTCTTATGACTGAGAATGTTAGTATTACTTTACGGCTTCTCTGCATCTGATTTGAGATTATGCTAATCTAACTATTATATGTTTAGATTTGAGTTTGTATATTTTTGTAATTTGCTTTGAATTTCTTATCCATCTTTTGAGTACGCTTTGATGCCACAGAGGGATTACTCTGGTGGATCATGGAAGATTCAGAAAGAAATGCAATGGTTGCATTCCAAGGCAATGGAGCTTATGAAACCAAACGAGCCAATCTTTTTAGCAGCCGCGAAGCCCGGGGATGAAACCGTCAACTTGGCACCAAATGGTTGGCTTTTTGTCTTATGTTTCTAGATGATTCTATTTTCTCTACCCCCTTTGTTTAAAATAAAGCAATGTTTGACAGCATGCATAGCTCATTGAATCTTTAATTGTTAGTCAAATGCAAAAAATCTTGGTAAAGGAATCTTAAGTACATTAAGTTCTATCATATTTTGTAATTATAAATTATAGGTAGAGGTGCAACTTTTAATATAAAGTGTCAACAAAAGAGAAGTTACAGCTGTTTTGGATGAAGGGTATATAGATATGGGAAAAGTTCACTATAAAACCCATTATAAGTAGAGAAAATGTGAGAACCACATTAAAAAATAAACGCTTGTATGCAGTGCCGATTAGATGTTGTGGGAGAGAGAAAGATGGATGGTTATGCCATATGCGGTTACATAACCAACTTATGTATCACATTGAAAGCTTGTAGTTTTCTACTTAAATTGTTTCTGTAATGACCTTCTAATACATATGCATATAGGTATGTATATATAGTTTTGCTTTTCAGTATTCTTGATTGTCTACTCTTTGTTTGTTATTTGATCTTCAGATATGAAGAACACTCAAGATGATGCACCAACTCAAACCTTGTCGTCTCTTCCAACAATTAAGGAGCAAAATCAGGTAACCGATGTTGCTAATTCTTTAATATGAAAAACAATTTTACATAGATTTTCATATGTCAGTTCTGGCATCTTACTTGAAAATAGGATGATTTGGGTTATATTTCT
This sequence comes from Flaveria bidentis, assembly GCA_018326385.1. Lineage (NCBI taxonomy): Eukaryota > Viridiplantae > Streptophyta > Magnoliopsida > Asterales > Asteraceae > Flaveria > Flaveria bidentis. The sequence continues at coordinate 7,667 of BJCM01004259.1, read as the reverse complement.
TCTCTAGAAATGAACAGATCAAATGGGTTGAAACTTGAAAGTCACCCAAAGTGTTATTCAAATGTTTTCAACCCTTAAATCATTGTATATTGTTTTAGTTCTTAGTTTTATAATCATTTTTAATACATTAGTTATATACATAATACAAAAAAAAAAAAAAAAACTGATCGAAAATGTTGGCAGGTCGGTGAGTGGTATTCAAAATTATCGATTGTGACCCGTTACCCAAGTACCCAACTGTCTCATTTTTCACATTTATATAATTCAATATTTCCCTCATCTGGGTGACTATTTCAACTTGCATGATATTATCCCGAAACAAACGTTGGTTACTAATTAAAGGATGATTTATTGATCACAAAAAACCTTTCATCTTTATTGCGCTTTTTCAGGCTGCAGAGGAAAAAGCTGTTAAAGATGACAAAACGGAAGACGAAGCCAATCCTGCCGAAGGAAATCATGATCTAACCACTGAATATGCAGAAGTAGCTGATGTCATTGATATTTCTCAGGGCAGCTCCAACACCAGTGACCCGACTTCTACCAAACCCGCTTCTACTAAAGCGGGCGTTAGGCTGTCTGTAAAACGACCAGTGACAAGAAGCAGAAGATACAACACTAGACGAGGTAGGGGCCGGGGCAAATGATGACTTTTAGGGTTTACTTAAAACCAATGAGACTTTACACTTTAGGGTTTACATTGTTGTGTTGTTTGTAGTCTAGTTTGCTGGTTTTAGGCTAGGGTTTATGTGTTTGTGTTTGAACTAATTCCTCTGATTGTGTGTAGATTAGTAGATTATTGTTAAGAGTTGTAATTTGTAAGATTATGTAACTTACATGTTGTAGTTTCTTTGATTTTTAATGAATTTGAATTGGGAATAAATGTTGTAGTGAAACTCATCAGCCCTTGATCCATGTAGATTATACTTGTAGACTCTTTTTCAGGCCTTTGAACCTGCAAAATTCAACATAGAAGTGATGTTTACAAACAAACTCAACAAAATCCCAACTCATGGAAAGACTCTAGAAAGAGCGACAAATCTTATCTTCAGCTCAAAGAAAAAGACGCTTAGAGCATTCACAGCCTATTTTTCATATTTATCCATATAATTACACTATAAATCACTATTTTTCATATTTTTTTTCTATTTTGTCATTATTTTTTCTTTCTTTTTTACTCACAACCATTTAAATATATTAAAAACATTATAAAGTTTTGAACAGTGATTTTTAAAAATACAGATTAAACAGTAAATTTCTCATATCTTTTATTCACAATTACTTATAACCATACCATATAATATAGGGACTACACTCACATTATTTTAAAGAACATGTTGTGAATGCTCTTATATAGACCTTGACTTAGATACATCCTATTTCTTTTAAATTAAAAACATATATAAAAATACATAAATTTCTTTTTTACCAAAGTGATGTTTTTTTATCAAACATGTCACATCATGCTAACATGTTGTTTGTTTCTTTTTGCCGGGGGTAGACGTTCATTTAACGTGGATGTGTTGATGAAAACTTTTGTGTTATATAGTTAGGCCATACTTATCTAAAGTGGTATCATATTTCCAACATTGAGTGATACCATTTTTTAAAAAGTATTAAAGTATGACACCCGTATAAAATAAAGGTGTACAAAAAACCGATCAAAAAAGCTGGACTGGTTTGAAATAGGATGTATCCAATTTGGCTCAAATTGATTCCCAACCCGATTTGAACTGACGGTTTGGTAACCCCACACTCAAAGCCGATTTGTAAATCAGCTTAAAAATTAAAAGCTGGTTAAACTGGAAAAAAAATCTGGTTTCAAACCGGTCCAAATCGGTTTGACGAGTTTGAGTATTCAGCAAGTAAAACCTGTTTAAAAAAAATCCGGTTTGACCACATGACAAAAAAACCAGTTCAGGAAAAAAACCAATTTGTACATGTATAAAATCATAGGCATCCTTTATAGTATTATACATGCATGTCAAACCAGGTGTGTTTCATCAAGAGTATTGTATGTGTGTCCAAACCGTGAGACCAAACCGGTAATAAAAATTCGGTTCGGTTTTGGTTTTTAGTCTTAGAAAAACCAAAAAAACCGTTACTAACGGTTTGACCTGAAAACCATGAAAACCGATCCTAAAGACACCTAGTAATGTGTACTTCTTTACCATGTGGCTCCAAATAAAAAAAAATTCATCAAGCTATGACATGGCAGCATTGTAGCCTCTAATTGGCTAATATCTGATAATCAACCATCAGCTCATCACCACCACCACCACCATCATCATTCAACTTCACACAACAATCTCATTCTGCATCATCAATGGCTTCTTCTGCATTCTCAGTGGTAACCTTCTCATCTGTCAACACTGAATTACCTGTTGTTACGCGACCAAATTCGCTACACCTAAACCCTAGACGACAATATCACAGTGTTTGTCGTCTTCAAGGTTGTAATCGCAGAGCTAGAAGAAATGTTGTTGCTGCTTCGATCTCATTTCCGACGCAGGAGGTTTCGTCGTCGTCTCCGTCGCAGCGTCGGCTGGATGAACTTGCGGCTTCCATTTTCTCCAAGGTTTTATCTCAGCTTCGTTGTGAATTCAGTTATATCTTACGTTTTAGTGATTATTGTGATTGGATAATTAGTTTGTTGTGGTCTTTGAGGTGAATTGAATCTGAACCTTATGAAAATCTCGATGAGGTTGTTCAGTTTGTTGAAAATCGACTCGATCGGAGTTCTAGTTATATATATATATATTTTTTTTGTGATTTTCGAGCTGAATTGAATCTGAAACTTATGATAAAACTAGACGAATTGTTGAATTTACTCGAAACTTGACTTGATCGGAGTTCTAGTTAGGTTTTTTTGTGATTTTCGAGCTGAATTGAATCTGAAACTTATGATAAAACTCGATGAGTTTGTTCAATTTGCTCGAAACTTGACTTGATCGGAGTTCTAGTTAGGTTTTTTGTGATTTTCGAGCTGAATTGAATCTGAAACTTATGATAAAACTCGATGAGTTTGTTCAATTTGCTCGAAACTTGAATTGACCGGAGTTCTAGTTCGTTATGCGATTTTCAAGCTGAATTGAATCTGAAACTTATGATAAAACTCGATGAGTTTGTTCAATTTGATCGAAACTTGACTTGATGGGAGTTCTAGTTAGTTTTTTGCCATCTTTAAGCTGAATTGAATTGAAACTTATGATAAAACTCGTTGAATTTGTTCAATTTGCTTTTAACTTAATTTTATCGGAGTTCTAGTTGCCACGAGTCAGATTCGAGTTCACAAACCTGAATAGAGTAAACATTGTACTAAGATCAACATATTTTAGGTGCTTACATTCACATTTTTGCAATGATTCTAGTTCCTAAATGTTTTCTTTCTCAAAATGATGATACATTTGGAACCCTAGATCATTGATGTGGTTTATTTTCTTTAGTTGTTTAAGGATGGCATAATGAACTTTTTTGTATGTATATCTAAATTAGGTCGTGCAAACGGATCGTGGAGTTACTTTGACAAAGGAACAACACCTGCAAGTAGCTGAATTAACCAGTGAATTGAGTAAATATTGTATAGATTCTCCTGTAACATGCCCTCTGATCTTTGGAGGTACACTGTAATTGTTGTATCTGTTTTTAATTTTCTGTATATTCGAGTAATCAAATATGAAGAAGAATAAATTACATGATTGTAGCCAATGGATGTAGCATTCTTACTATGTAACAACAGCTTTTGTTCCTAGTAGTTTATTATTCTTCTGATATCTTCACCTGTTGATGAATTCGTGTACAGAATGGGATGTGGTGTATTGTTCAAATCCTACATCACCTGGAGGCGGTTTCAGGAGTGGACTCGGACGCCTTATTTTCAAGACAAATGAAATGATTCAGGTTGTTGAAGCTCCTGATGTTGTGAGAAACAAAGTGTCTTTCTCTGCCCTTGGTTTCCTTGATGGTCAAGTCTCCTTGAAGGGTATGTCTCCATCTTTAAAATAAAAGAATTATCATAAATCTGTTTTTACATCTCGCAAAACAAACGCATACACTCAATTCGAGCAATTAGCATTACCAATTGGGTTAGTTTTGGTCATAAGGGATATTTCAATGGGTTAAAATGGGTCACTCGTATATGACACTAGCTAACTTAATTACTTAAAACAAGTCCTCAAATGGGTCATCTTCACCGCTGCTACCTGACATAAAACAAACACAGTGGGCCAACCTTTTTTGAAATCGTTTTTCTTTTTTCCTAAATCGACCTGATTCCATTATGATCAAAACCTGATTCAACCTGTTACCCACCCTGACCCGCTCGTTTGCCAGGCTTAAACTACTTCCGTAGGAATATAATCACTAGCTTGAGCCTATGTTAACTGAATACTGCATCTTAAGTTGCTTGTGTTTGAGTTTGATTTTTAGATTATTTGACATATTCACGTCTAGTTTTTCTGTTCTTTTTCTCTGTGTAGGAAAATTGATAGTTCTAGATGAGAAGTGGATTAAGGTGGAGTTTGAGCCACCACAACTTAAGCTAGGATCAGTAGAGTTTCAGTTCGGTGGCGAGAGTGAGGTGCAGCTCGAGATTACATATATTGACGAGAAGTTAAGGTTAGGGAAGGGCTCTAGAGGCTCGGTGTTTGTTTTCCAAAGGCGTAAACCGATTGTGTGAAACGATGTTATGATTATTGTATGTTGTATGGTATAATGTACATAACAATGATAGAGTGAAATATTCATCTTGTTTTGATTATATATTGTAGTTTATTAAGAACATGATGAAAATCTTTCTGTTTATGGTAACAAAAAACATATTCTTTACAAAAGAAGAATATGTTTCGGTATTATGAACCATCCAACATTTTAATTATCAATAACTGATTTCCAATATTTCTAATTCTATTTGTAACTAATTTCCAATATTTCTAATTCTATTTAATATGAACATTTTCTGATCTATGGTGATTTGGTGATGATAATTGATACACAATAAAACAAAAACCTATATTCTAGAAAAATTTTATACCATCTTCCTTCTACAATAATAATCAATGTTAAGCCTCAACAAAATGGACGGGTCGAATCAGACAGGGTGATCACAGATCTGGTAAGTCAACTGCCACCCAATCGTAGTGTTCCAAGACTTGCAAGTTTCGTCATTGAATACTCTAATAGCCTCATAGGAGTTGATTATAAGCCAATGCTGAACCAAGTTTTAGCCTTTGAAAGAAGTTGGAAACATGAAAAGTTTAAAGAAAGTCTTCATGACGAGCTTCTTAGTTTGATTCAACCTGTTGAACTGGATCTTGACTCGTGGTTTAAAGCTTATAACGATACCCTCCTTTTGTGTGTTTTCTTGATGAACAATCATTGGCATATTTACAAGCATTAAAAGACACAAAGATTTGCGCTATATTACGATCTATGGCTAAGAGGCCATCAAGAAACAAAACATTATTCCCTCCCTCTTTTTAACGGAAAAACTTTGTTAGAAACCTTGAAAGATTAGCATTTTAGTCTTTAGATAAGTTTTGTCATAAATTAGGGACTTATTGTGTAAATATATGTTCCTTTTTATTTTCTTGCTTATTAGTATAAATAGGATTGCTATGTATGTGCAAGTAACGAACTTTTAGATATTTTTCTCTCAATTGCACTTTGTAATCCAACTGATATCAATGAAAACTCTATGAATTTGTCTGATACTATGTTTGTTTGATTACATTGTTCATTTTATTGTCAATTGCTTGATATCAATCACAGATCGATCCATTTGAACCTATCAAATGGTATCAGAGCTTTCGGTTCAGTGATTGAAGTTCAAAAACGACATTTTGAGCATTTTTGATCACTTGAATCTGTGATTTGATCGCAATTGTGCAATTAATTGATGATTTAGTTGTGTTTCATCACTAGAAACATGATTTGAATCTCAATTGAGTGAATTCACATCAACAAATCTGAGCTTTTGTCAAATTTAGTGTTCGAACAGTTTTTCATATTCGCACACTAATTTTTTCAAAATTAAGCCTCAATTGTTGTTAATTGGAAAATATGAAGTTAAATGATTGTTAATCGGTGTTATTGTGACGTGATTGAAGAGTTTCAGATCATATTATCAAGTTTTTGGAAAATTGATCAAGATCAGGTTGTTACGAAGAACTTGAATTAGGCGTTTGAGGTGTTGAAACTGTTCATAAGTTCTCAAAAGTTTTAAGTCCCAGACGTTTTGAAACTGTTCAGATGCATTACAACTGTTTTCAGGTGCATCAACATTATTTGGACGTTTGACAACTGTTAGGCGTTTGACAACTGTTCAGGCGTTTCTACACTTTCAAATTCAGAAATTATCTAAGGCAATCCCTTAGACGTTTCTAAGTCAAGTTGGGAAGTTTCTCTACTGTTTAGACGTTTCATCACTGTGCAGGCACATCACTACTGTTCAGGCGCATCTAATTCAGACGTATCGCTCTATACTTAGATTTTTTTTTCAAAAATCCAAAAAATCTAAAAATATTTTTAGTTCTTTATTTTTTTTCAAAACTAAAACATAAAAAATAGTATATTTTCTTGAATTAAAAATTTAAATCAATAGACCAAACATTATACAGATCCATGATTGGATCTTTAATGTACTTAACTGCATCAAGACCTGACATAATGTATGTTGTTTGTGTCTATGCCAGGTATCAATCTGACCTGAAGGAATCTCACCTTATTGCTGTCAAACGCATATTCAGATATCTCAAAAGAAAATCATCCCAAAGGTTATAGTATCCTTATGAAGGAAACTTTGAGTTACATGGATATACTGATAGTGATTATGGGAATGTAGTCAAGATAGAAAATCTACCACGGGTGGTTGTCAGTTTTAAGGTCCTCGATTAGTCTCATGACAATGTAAGAAACAAACAAACGTCTCAGTCTTAACTATAGAAGCTGAGTACATTGTTGCTTTAGCAGGATGTTCTTAAATCCTATGGTTGCAAATCAACTACTGGATTATGGGTTCAATTTTCTTAAAACTTCTATTTACATGGATAACACTGCTGCAATGTTTATTACTGCTAATCCTGTCCAACATTCTAAAACAAAACATATCGAAATTCGATATCATTTTCTCAGAGACAACTCTGAAAAAGATTTAATCATTTTGATTCAGATTTCAACAGAAAAACAATTGGCTGACTTGTTTACCAAATCTTTCCTACCAGCAAGGTTTGAGTACTTAGTTGAGTCAATTGGTCTGAACTGATTTTTCTCTTTCAAAATGATAATAGCCCTCCCTAAATTTTCTTAAATAAATCAAAGTTAAATTTTCATTGTTAACTGCCTGATTATGTATATTGTGTGTGTGTTAAATGAAAAAGAAAATACAGCATCATAAATTGCAAAAAAAGAGAAAATTACAAAATATAAATACAAATATAATAGTTTAGTAGTTATAATTGCTAGGATTATATCTGTCTTTGCAATTTGTGGGAAATGATAGTACATCAGTTTAATCAGTTGCATACTTCACTCGCTAATAAAGTCTGACATGATCACATATGATTTGCAGGTAAGATCATGTAATTATACTGAAAAAATATATTCTTGCGATTGAACTAAATCATCTATGCATTTGTGTGTGTCCATCTTAGTTCTAAAGAGATGTCTTG
>BJCM01004150.1:1961-17637 GCA_018326385.1 Flaveria bidentis | reverse complement strand
TTCACAGTTCATTGATATAGCTAAGACAATTACAAGAGTAAGAAAGCAGTTAGCAATTCTCAACAACTTTCAAGAACTTACTTGAATTCTCTGTAAATTGTATCTGAAAATTGCATGCAATCGCTCTCTCTCTTTCTCTTTTCTCTTTTTCTCCTATATCTCTTTTCTTCTATCTCCTTAACTAACTCTCTAGTCTAAGCTATTTATACTAGCAACTAAGGAACTAACAATTTACAAAACTAGTCCCTATACTAGTACAAACTATAAAATATATACAAAAAGACTAAATGTTAATCTTCCAAGGGTTCTAACAATTCTCAATGAGTTTTGAACCTCCCTTCAGTTGCTTGCAACACTTTCAATACTTTCTCTTTCATTAATGCATGCATTCATTCATTATGTTCCTCTTTCATTATCTTAAATCTTTCACTTCGTTAAAATAATACTTTACGTTCATTAACAATATCAACCCACGTAAGGTCATATCATCACACGTAATAAGGAACACAACAAAACATAGCATGCAATCATACATAAACATAACATTATCAATCCCACATCATCAATCACACATTAACATAACATCATCAATCACACATCATCATACATGCATAATATACATCCCACATACCATCAAGCATAAGCATCAATCATTCATCAAATCATTCTATGCCCATCATATCATCTTTGAGTTTAAAAAGTCAACTTACATAGCCCCCGGGAACCTCCCAAGCCAAGGCCTACTTAACACTTTTTTCCCCAAAAAGTCAGAAAATATTTTAAGTGTTCTTCCGCATTTCCCTTTTTGTTCATCAACATTTCTTTTTGTTCATCCGCATTTCTTTTTATGCATCCGCTTTTCTTTATGTTTATCTGTATTTGTTCATCCGCATTGACTTTACTTATCCGCATTTGTCAATGTTCATCCACATTTGTTCATCCGCATTGACTTTACTCATCCACATTTGTCAATGTTCATCATTTCTTCATCCACATTGACTTTACTCATCCGCATTTGTAAATTTTCATCCGCATTTGTTCATCTGCATTGACTTTACTCATCCGCACATTTCAATGCTCATCCACATTTGTTCATCCACATTGACTTACTCATCCGCATTTGTTCATCCGCATGAACTTACTCATCCGCATTTGTTCATTCGCATGACTTACTCATCCATATTTGTTCAGTCGCATGACTTACTCATCCGTATTTGTTCATTCGCATGACTTACTCATCCGCATTTATTCATTCGCATGAACTTACTCATCCGCATTTGTTTATTCGCATGACTTACTCATCCGCATTTGTTCATTCGCATGAACTTACTCATCCGCATTTGTTCAGTCGCATGACTTACTCATCTGCATTTCTTCAGTCGCATGACTTTCTCATCCTTATTTGTTCATTCGCATGAACTTACTCATCTGCATTTGTTCATTCGCATGAACTTACTCATCCGCATTTGTTCAGTCGCATGACTTACTCATCCGCATTTGTTCATTCACATGACTTACTCATCTGCATTTGTTCACACTTAAGCAGTTTTTCTAAACTTAGGCGTATGAACTACTATTTGGACGCATGAGCAGCTTACGACACACTTAACAGCAGATTCAGTCCCCAAACACCATCGTCTATGATGTTCTATGCTTAAATCATGCATTCTAAGCCTTAGAAACACAACCATAACATCATCAAGCATGAACATAGTCCAACATCACACCATACCCGCAACATACACATATTCAAACATAAGGGTATGAAACCCTAGTTTTATAAAAAGTTCATACATGCATTTCCAGCCCCAAAACCAGTTAAAACATGTAAAAGAGGGGTTCTAGAACTCACCTTAGCAGCCTCTTTGGGTAAGACTTCCTTCAAAACCCGATTGCTACAAGTTCTCACCTAAAAACCCACTAAAACACACAACTGAATGAACACAACATACATAAGCACACAACCGAGGATGAAACCAGTTAACTTAAACACATGAGTTCTTACCTTGAATTTTACTTTTCAGCTCTTGTTCTTCTTCAACCCAAGGTTTCAGCTACTTTCCTTTCTCTCTTTACAAAGATCCGGATTTTGTGGGTGTAGAGAGAGTGATGGGCAGCCATCACCTTTTACACCCACTTTTTCAAACCTTTTGTCTTTTTTGACATTTTTTACCGCTTAACTTGGGTAAAATATCTTTTCTTTCTTTTTCTTCACTTAATTCTTTCTTTACTAACTTTAATGAAATAACTGGGTGTTACATAAACCCACGATATAAGTGTATGATCCCACGTGTCGTTGAGAATAAATTTAGGAAGTTTCACTTGTTGGGGAGAATCAAAAAATCAAGGATAAGTCTAGGGGAGGCAAGCAACAAAGTTTACGCATTTACAAGGCAACCTATCTAAAGGCATCAAGTTGCACATAAGAACGCATCTCATCATGTAGCATGTAAACAATATATATTTACAAGGATATAAATATTATTCTATAAGGTTCATGCATAAACTATAGTCTAGGTCACCATTTCTAATAACCTAAATCCCTATAATTATGGACTCTGATACCAATCTGTCACACCCCAACCTTAACGGCGGAATCGTCGAGATGTGAGGGTTATGATTGTTCATAGCCACACAACATTATCTATAAATGAAAATATTATTATCATAAATTCAAAAGTGCAAGTTACAATCATAAGTCTCAACATAAAATAAACCAATCATAAGTTTAAAATAATCCAAGACAATTTATTTATGTTATAGGTCCAAATACTAGATTTGTGGAACTTCAAAAGATAACTTCACGGTTGGGCATTTCCTGAAACATGTTAAAAATAAATGTCAACTATGATAGTTGGTGAGTTCCCAAGGGTTTAATATACATAATATATCAAAATGTTACAAGTAGCAATTCATGGTCAAAGTTTATGAGTTATGCAAGTTTATAGAACACATATAGCTACAATCAAAACTCGACTAAGATTAAGATTACAAGTTTATAACGATTGGCTAAGTGTACTTGGTTCCCATGATAAACAAGTCATACGTCATCAGGAGTCGGCAGTACATCAGCATTAGCACCAAATTGGCTTGTCAGGCCCATAGATCTATGACGTCGTCAGGCTAGCAATAGTTAATGATTGTCAACAAAATATGTATCTCATATAAGACTTACAATAACACAAATAACCATGAAAAAAATATAAATATGAATTGCAAGTGCTTTATAAAGATAAAACTTTTACAAGTGTAAGTTAATAAGTGCAACATGTTTCACCTCAAAACGGTGTGAAGCAATATAAAAAAGGCAAGGAAACTCAAATGGCAAATAAGTACAAGAATGACAATTATTAATAAATAATAATAAACGTTCCAACGCAAACCTTTACAAGGTACCAAAAAATACATATATTTACAAGATTTAATGTCTAAATAATAAGTTTAACGAGTTAATTGAGGATTAGAGTTCAATTTGGTATTTGGGGCTTGTCAAATAATTATGTTTAACAATATGGAACCAATTATATTTATTAAAATTAAAAAAATTCGTTACATTTTATATAAAGTTTTATGTACAAATATAACATTTATAATAATTTTGTCAATATATAAAGATTTAAATAAAGTCTAATAAACACAATTTAAACAATAATTTAAAGGCAACGTTTGAAATGATCATATTTGTGGAAAATGTAGTATGGATTTTCATCTAAAAATATAAAACTATTTTTATTACTTTTAGATTATTTATCAAAAGTATAAAAGTATTTATTTTTAGGGAAATAATTCTCAGAAAAATAATTAAAAGTACTTTAGAAAAATCAGCTTTTATAAAATAGGTTTTTATAAATTTTTAAAAAAAAATTAGAATTGGTTTTGAAGGCTAAAAGCTTTAAAAATTAAAACATGAGGTTCCCCGGATTCGAACCGGGGACCAACTGTTTGGAAGTCTCATGTGTTACCAGTGAACCAAGGGCAGTGGCCGTGTTAGGTCTTGACCCCTAATTTTTAAAAACATAATTATCCATGAATGCCCAAATCCAACGAACCCTAGATTGTTCCTGGATCCAATTGAACCCCGATTCGATACAATTACCGGTTAGGTTTATTGGGCTTTTGAGACTGATTCAAGTTGAGACTGATTCAAGTTGCTTAATTACCTGAATTGAAGATGGATTGATGATGAACAATCGAAGAACAGTCGCGGCTATGTTGAGACTGATTCAAGTTGCAAACGATAAAAATAATCAAATCCGTCTTACAGAAAGCTTCCAAGGATCTTAGTGAGCAAAAGCCCTTTATCAATTTCAGGTCTTGAAGTCCGGAGAGTGGTGTTCGAGTATAGAGCAGGTCGCTATGAAGGTGATGATTGAATTTGAGGTTTGTATTTGTTTCAGGTGTAATTGGAGGTTGTATTCGATTAGTGATAGCCAGATAACTGTTTATGTTAGCTTAATTAGATTATAATTAGGATTAAATGCTCAAACAACTCTATAGTAAAGACGAACTTCGGTTTCGTGTTTGAATGCTCATAACGATAATTAAAATTGAATTAAAGTGTAGTAATAGGTTCGATTCTTGTTCCTGAAGCGGTTAGGAACGATTGGGGTTCACGATTAGAAGGGTTTTGTGGGTTAAAACTTCGCTGGACTTTGGCCGGAGAGGTGGCCAGAGTCCACCGGGGTTTTGTGCACAAAACTTCTTTTTTAAAGTTTATAAAATGACAATCAAACCCCTTAACTTAATTAATTTAAGTTTTAAGTATTTGCAAGTTTAATAATTTTTATAAATTATTATTATTTGTAACAATATTATTATTATTATTATTATTATTAACCTTATTATTAATTTTAATAGTATTATTACTATTATTATTAAAGTCATTATTATTAGTTATTAAAAAGAAATAAAGACAAATAAGGACATAGGCATGACTATACCGTAAGTTTCAAAATTGACAACAATGGTCCTTTACGTTAACGGGAAAATATGAGATGTTACAACATAAACCCAAAGTCAAATGTTTCAAAACTTTTGGATGTTGTTTTATTTTGTTAAACACATCTGACTTAAAGTCAAAATTTGATGATAAAGCTTATGAATATTATTTTGTTGGATATTCAGCAAACAAAGTAGCATACAAGGTTTATAATAAAAAACTAAAATTATAATCGAGTCTTTTGATATTGATTGGCATGAGTCTAACAAAACAGTTACAGATTCTGCACGTTCATCGGTATATGATTATGCTTCATTATTTGAAACATTTAATCGGTCTATTGTTTCTACAACTACTCTTCTTTTGGGTTCATCAATTCAAGATATTTTAACTGATGATATTGTAGTTAAATCTTCTCAAACAAAAGGAATATCTTCAGACATACCTTTTTCTGCAAATACTTCAAAAGTTTCATAGGTTTCTGAATCTGTTGTGTCTCATTCTGAGCCAATTGTTGAGCAAGCTTCATAAAATTCTGATGGAAACTCTTCTTCTACTTAAGTTGATCCAAGCGATATCATTCAAGTACCATTTGATGATTTATCTTCTCTTAATGATAATCATTATTGATACATTATGTTCCTAGTTTATGTTCTTAAATATAAAAGTCTTTTATTTCTTACACATGTGTAATGTAACGACTTAATGAAATATGATATTAAGTTTGATGTTTATTTGTCTTTGAGTATTTCATATTAATATTGTATTTGATATAATTCATATGTATGAACATCTTATATTGGTTTAAGGTTGTTGTACATGGTTGTAAGTCAATAATGATTAAGAAATATGTTCAACTTAGTTGGGTGGTTATTCATGCTAATGGACCATGCTTATGGACCATACGCACGAATGAATCATACTTATGGACCAGTCGCACAACTGAACCAGGAGATTGGATAAGTTGTATGACTGAAACATAAGGTTGATTCAGTCGCACCATTGAACCTTCAGTCATGCGTATGAACCAACTGCATGAGTCAGTCTCACGACTGGACCATGCTAATGGTTCAGTCGTACGAATGAAAACTAGAAACCTATAAATACCACATAATTTGTTAAAAAATGTAGACTTCGAATATTCACAAACCCTAGCCGTCTAGAGCGTCCTAAACAGTCAATCCAACTTCATAGTTCGTTCCTGATCGATTTCTAATCAATTCTTAACATTTGTTTCATCATTAGATCGATCAGGTTGTCATTCTCACCGATTGGATCGCCAATCAAATAGGATTCCGCACTATTTGATCTGATCTCACGCAGAATCCGTTAGTACTCCATACAAAAACGGTCCTAACAAGTGGTATCAAAGCTTTGGCTCATGATTTTATGTGGATTCAATTGGTTTTGGTGTTAAAACCTACATTTTCAATCAAAAGAGTCACCTTTTTTGCTTCAAAAAGTGTTTTTGACATTTGCATGTGTTGAAGTTTTGATTGTTCTTCAAATAGCAGATTAGGGTTTCTGGGAAATTCGTATTTTGTGTCAAAGTATTCAAAATAATTGATTTTTCAAACACAACAGTCTTCAGGTGCATGATTGGACCATTCGTACGACTGATCCAATTCATATACACTCATTCGTACGACTGAACTTAGACGTATCTCTTATTCGCACGGTTGAGTAACTCCAGTCGGTTGATTACAAACGCCCTGCTCATTCGCACGACTGAATCCAATCGCACGATTGAATTTATTCGTATATTTCATTCGCACGAGTGACCCTTTCACATAGCTCATTCGCACGAGTGAATCTGTCCTGTTATAAGTTTACCAAGTTTATAGCAATGGAAGACCAGTTTGCTGCATTCACTGCTGGAAAGGAATCGTGTGTCCAGAATCTTCTACTTTTGGAAAATGAGATTGGAAACCACAACAAACCGCCAAAGTTGTTAAGTTTGGATGAATACCCACAGTGGAAATTGCGGTTTGAAATCTACTTGAATGGAGTTGACCCCTACCTTTGGACATCCATTGAGACACGTTACACGGTACCACTCAGTGCTAATGGAGTTAAATTGACTTTGGGAGGAATGATTGAATCCCAGAAGACTCTGCATAATGCTGAAAAGAAAGCATATGCCTTGTTGACTCAATCTATACCTAAGGATATATTTCATCAGTTCTCTGAGAACAAGTAGTCTAAGAAATTATGGGAGGCCTTGGAAAAGAGATACGAATAAATTCAACTCTGAAAGCACTAAAGGCAAAAGCTCTTAAGAAGGAATTTGACAGTTTCTCTTCAATTGGGAATGAGAGCTTAGATGATATCATTGATTGATTCTATCATCTGATGAGTGAGTTACACACTCATGGCGTGTCCACATCCATGGAAGATAAAGTCTCTTGTTTCGCAGATCGTCTGCCAGACAAATGGGATCCATTTGTTTCTAATCTGAGACAAAACGATAGTCTTGTTACTTTAGACATAAATGATTTCATTTTGAAGTTAAGGGAGGAAGAACTATGTATGAAATACAAGTCAAAGAAAGGACCCTATGTTCAGAATCCTGCACTATACAATTCAGTTCCAACTCCGGTTGCTTCAGGCGCACCGCTACAAATGGCGTTTGTGTCTAGCTCTTTTGCTCCTTCCCAAAGCAGTGCATCGGGAACCGTAATGTCAGTGTCATCTGGAACCCAATACATAGTTCTTAAGGCAAATACTACAAAGTTAAAAACCAAGAATCTTAGAAATGTCACCATGGAAGTTTCTAAAGAGCACATGGACCTTCTAGCTGTTGTTGTTCAATCTTATGATGAATTAGTTGCTCGTAAGATTGGAAACTATCATCTTGCTGATAAGGACTATGAGCAAGTTGATGAAACTGAGCTAGAACACATGGATATTATGTGGGCCTTGGCTAGTGCTGTTAGAAGAGCCAAGAAGTTTGTTAAAAAGACAGGACAAAATTTGGTTGCTACGAAAGATACGACATTTAGATTTGATAAAACCAAAGTCACGTGTTTCAATTGTGGTGAAAAGGGGCACTTCAAACTTGAGTGCGTAAAGCCAAAGAAGACTGTTGGAAATCCTCTTCCTACATTCAACCAACAAGACACGGATAATATTCGAGCTTCATCTTCAAGTAAAGAGTCTAAGGCTTTGGTTGCTCAAGGTGATGAAGGACAAGACTAGTCCTTTCGACTCGTTTCTCAGGGTGAATCAAATATTGCTTTAGTTGATACGTTGGATGATGGATCTACAAGTGAAGGAGACATCATATCCGAGCATTCACTTTTAGATATCGAATAAGCTATGGATGTCGTTGATAATTTGGTTGAAGAAGAGCTCAGTGCTACAAATTCAAAATCTCCAGTCTTCGAAGAGTCCGACATTGCTTTGATGGTTGATTCCTCCAGTTCTACACAAGTATGTTCTAATGATGAATTATTTGAAAAACATGCATGTAATGAATGTGATAAATTTAAGGAAAGAATTGATTTAAAATTTGCTAGGTTATTATAGCATAATGATATTCTAGTAAATGATTTACAACTCTGCACTGAAGCAAATCGTGTTTTAAAATAAAATGAGTGCGGCTTCAAAGAAAAGATATAACTGTTAAGGAAACAACTAAGGGAAACCGAGGTTGTTGCCTTAAATCAATCAAATGACATCAAGTTATATTTAAATTCTTTGGAGGAAGCTAAAAAGGAAAAAGCAGTTTTGCAAGTCGAAGTTGAATCATTAATACAAAAACTGCACAGTTTGGCCAGTTCTTATCACATTGTTTAGAACCTAGTGAAAGAACGGAATACCGGGGAAGGTCTGGGTTATAAGTTAGTACCGCCACCACGTGAAATCCTTTTGAATACTAAATGTAGACCAATAAACAATAACCAAGTAAAGGATCATGTGTGTCTACTCCTCTGGTCAGTGATCTAGATTCTATGGGTAAACCTGTGAAAACTGTCACTAAACAGAAGGATTCTACTTTCGGATCAACA
Source organism: Flaveria bidentis (assembly GCA_018326385.1). Lineage (NCBI taxonomy): Eukaryota > Viridiplantae > Streptophyta > Magnoliopsida > Asterales > Asteraceae > Flaveria > Flaveria bidentis. Next base: position 8,688 of record BJCM01004150.1, on the reverse strand, counting down.
GATAAGATACCTGTTGAGGATTTGGATTATAAAATTGAAAAGGTTAAATTACGGTCAGGTTCACAAACGTCTATTTTAGAACCTAAAAGGTATAATCCAATGAACCCTAAACACGTTAATCATCAATATCCCAATAATATGAAAGTGAAAGATGTTCAACATGTCAAAACAATTAAGTTTGTTAAAGAAGGTGAAACATCTAAACAGGTAGAGCAACAACCCAACCAAACGTATCTCAAACCCCGAACAGACTCAACTCCACCTCAAAACTTTCTTCAAACTGTCGAAGGGAGATCATGCTATAGTTGTGGAAAACGAGGACATATCTTTCCAAACTGTCCGCATTATTAGACACCTAAAAAGAAAATTGAACTTTTTGATTAAAAACCAAGTTTTTCTAAATTCAGATCTAATACTCCTCCTAAGGTTACACCTAAGATTATTAGAGAACCTAAAGTTCAAACCATAAACCAGTCGTCTGTTTACCACAAACAGGCCTTACAAAAAACTGGTTCATGGAAGGAAAATTCAAGTAATGTGTCTGTTAGTAAGAACAAAAAGAAGAAAGATGTGCCCTCATCCCCTAAAGGATAATGGGTTGAGTTCATAATGTGTGATACCTCTGGGACACCCAAGCCAGTTAAGGCTTGGGTCCCACACCTAAACTAATCAATTCCTTTGTATGTGCAGGGTGTCCGCTCCAGTGCTATCACTCATACCTGGATTTTTAATAGTGGGGCTTCTAGGCACATGACCAGAAATTCGTCTCTCCTTTTCAATGTTAAGCAAATTAAAGGGGGACACGTATCATTTGCTGGGAATAAAGGAGGTTACATCACCACTCAAGGTGAAGTGGGAAACGAGAAAGTGAAGTTTGACAAGGTCAACTATGTTCAGCAACTTCAAAACAACTTGCTTTCTATCTCCCAAATTTGTGATAAGGGATTCAAGGCTGTGTTTGACAACAAGAAGTGCTACATGTTAAAGAAGAAGTATGTTATCAAGGATGATAAAATCTAATGTCAGCTTCAAGATATAATGATCTGTATGTCTTGGATCTATCAAAAGCCTCCATAACTGAGTCTACTGCCTAGTGCTTCTTGTCAAAGGCAACATAGAGAGATTCAGTCTCCTGCCATAGGAGAATGGGACACATTAATCCTAGGAAGATGAATCATCTAGTTCAGAATGAGTTGGTGAATGGAGTTACAGTCAAGAATTTCCAGCTCCCTGATTTCTGTGTAGCATGTAAAAAAGGGAAACAGACCAAGAAGTCTCACAAAGCAAAGAAAGTTAATTATATCTATATTCCGCTCAAGCTTCTACACATGGATCTATTTGGCCTAGTCAGCATAAAGAGCATTGCTGGTGATTGGTACTAATTTATAGTAACTGATGATTACTCAAGATTCTCTTGGGAAATGTTTCTGAAAGCCAAGTCGAAGACATTTGAATCATTCAAGCATCTTGTCACTACATTGGAATCACTCTACAAGCTAAAAGTAAGAAAGTTTCGATCAGAAAACGGAATAGAGTTCAAGATTCAATGGATGGAGGCATTCTATTGAGAGAAAGGAATTGTTCATCAATTTACTTCTGCCTACACACCATAGATGAATGGGGTTGCTGAAAGAAAGAATCAGAGCTTGATAGAGACAGCAAGGACAATGTTAGCAGACTCTAAACTACCTATTCAATTTTGGAACAAGGTAGTGGCTAATGCATGCTACACTCTTAACCGAGTCTTAGTGATCAAACGCCATGAAAAAACATCTTATGAATTGCTTCAATGATGTAAACCCAACTTGGAGTATCTAGAACTATTTGGTGCACCGTGCATGCTGTTAAAGAAAAATCAGACTGGGAAGTTTTGTGAGAAGGCAAAAGAAGGTATCTTTCTCGGATATAGTATACCGGACAAGAGAGTTTATAACAACTCAACGGGTTTGGTAGAAGTGTGGTACAATGTTGACGTCCAAAGATTCACCACCCCCTGCTGGCAAAGGACCTTCCTTCTTGATTGAATATGATAAAATTTTCAAGTCCTTTAATATACCTCCTTCTCGTCCTGATGATGAGTTATCTACTCGAATGATGTATGATGTTCTGAATACTCCTACACTAGACTCGACATCATCGGTTCCAATAGACGATACTTCTAGCCCTTCAGGGGGAGAGCTTGAGGTAAGTGATTCTTCCTCGGATGATAAAGCAGTTGAGACTACAAATGTGGACCAGGAGGAACATGTTCCTACTACTGAAAGTACACAAGCATCTGATCTTGATGCCACTTGAACTTCTGAACCCCATACTCCAACAGCCACAGAAACTGCACCTAGGATTCAAAATCTGCATAATTAAGTAGTTGTTCCCACCACTCCCGGAACTAGGGTTAATGTGCATCATCCCCTGGACAACATCATCGTGGATATTCTATCAGGAGTTCAGACATGAAATCATCTATACTCAGCTTATAATACTGCGGTCATGGAAAAAGGATATCTAGACGATGGTGCTTATCGATGTTTTGTGTCTCAATTTGAGCCAAATATATGCAAGTGAAGCTTTAAACGATGAGGCATGGGTTAGTGCTATGCAAGAAGAACTTCTTCAGTTCAAGAAGTTAGGAGTATGGACTCTTGTGGACAGACCAAAAGGTGCAAAGTTGATTGGCACTACATGGATTCTTAAGTGTAAGAAAGATGACCAAGGGGTTACAATTAGAAACAAGGCTCGACTTGTTGTTCAAGGGTTTAGACAAGTCGAAGGTATTGACTACAATGAAGTGTTTGCACCTACGGTAAGGATGGAAGCAATTCGTATCTTCTTAGCCTATGCATCTTACATGAATATCAAAGTTTATCAATTGGATGTGAAAAGTGCATTCCTTCATGGTTAAATCCGTGAAACAGTGTACGTCAGTCAACCCAAAGGATTTGAGGATCCTTTCTATCGTGATAGAGTGTATAAACTGGACAAGGCTCTTTACAGGCTTCATCAAGCCCTCGAGCCTGTTATGAGAAACTCTCTACCCATCTACTGAAACACGGTTTTCGCAGAGGTGTTATTGACTGCACGTTGTTCATCAAAGAGAAAGATGGTGATTTACTACCGGTACAGATATATGTGGATGACATAATTTTCGGTTCCAAAAATGAAGAATTGTGTAAAGAATTGGAATCGGTGATGAAAGATGAGTTTGAGATGAGTGCCATGGGAGAAATGAAGTTCTTTCTTAGGTTACAGGTGGATCAGACACCAAATGGAATCTTCCTTCATCAGTCCAAATATGTAGGAGATATCTTTAGTCGGTTTGATATGGAGAATGCAACTGTTGCTGGTACTCCACTTGCCACGAACCATGATGTGGCACTCGACGAAAATGGTGATCTGGTTGATGCAACTATGTACCGAGGAATGATCGGATCTCTGATGTACCTCATAGCCTCTAATCCTGATATTATGTACGCCATATGTCTCTGTTCCAGATATCAGGTTAAACCAAAAGTGAATCATCTAATTAGGGTAAAAATGATCTTTTGTTATTTGAAAGGTACTCCAAAACTCGAGTTGTGGTATCCTCATGATGAGACTTTGAGCTTAAAGTGTAAAATGACTCGGATTATGGTGGTTGCAAGATGAACTACAAGTCAACATCAGCGGGATGTCAGTTCTTTGGAAGACGCTTAATCACCTGGCAGTGTAAGAAGCAGACATATGTTGCTCTGTCAACATGTGAAGCTGAATATGTTGCTGCTGCAAGTTGCTGTTCACAAATCATTGAATTCAACAGCAAATGCGAGACTACGGTTTGCAATTTTCTAACACCCTTATCTTTGTTGATAATTCCGCTGCAATAGTTGTCACTAAAAATCTGGTCCAACACCCGAAAACTAAACACATCGGTATTAAATATCACTTTATATGTGGCTGTTTTGAAAAGAAATTAATCGATGTTGTTAAAATTAATACGGATTTTCAACGCGCTGACCTCTACACAAAAGCTTTTGACAAGCCTCGGTTTTTATATCTTTTGGAGGTCAATGGCGTGAAAAAGAAAAGTTATTTGATTCTAGAAGAGTTGAGCTTTTAGTCCGCCAAAATTTTTCTTATTATTTAATTTTATTTTCCTGTCTTTAAAAATCCAAAAACACAAAAACATTTTCGGTTTTAGAATTTAGGGGAAGAATAGTTTAGTTTCAATTTTTCAAATAGTTTCAGTATTTATTTAATTACTTAAAAAACCAAAAAAAACCAAGGGTGGGGCAGATAAGCTGAAAGCAAAGAAATCAAATTTGTGATATTGATTCAAAAATTATGGAAAATGATAGTACACAAGGGTCAAATTGTTTGGGAAATCAAAATGGTTTAAATGATCAAAATGCTATATTCAAATTCAAACTAATTTGATCAAAATGATAGTACACATGGGTCAAATTGTTTGGGACATCAAAATGATTTAAATGATCAAAATGCTATATTCAAATTCAAATTACAAGTCTGAGAAGTCTAAGCAAAATAAAGGAAAAATGATAGTAAACTAGTCTGCTACTGAGGTAACATAGAGAAAGTAGGCCTAGAGGTTGCTAGTTCATTATATGATGTGCCGGTAGATTCAACACAATAAATGAGTAGACTTTATTGGTTAATTAAATTCAAACTAATTTGGTCAACTTGTTATAGGTTTTCATCTTATCCCTGGTTAACACAATCAACGCATTGCCAATAAAGGGCGACGGGCAAAATAAACACCACATATGTGTGCGGATGACCATAAAAATGAGCAAAGCACATGGACAAACTTTTAAGCGCAATCAAGCTAATGACTAATGTTGTTGGTGTGTTATGTGCAAAAGAAAAAAATGCTCTAACAAGAAGATAGATTGTGTGCCTCTCTGTTGTGCGATGACACTGACCTGAGGATAAGCATAACCTAAATATTCTAGAATTCATTGTTGTTTGTGTGTCTTTGTTGTGCGATGGCACTGACCTGAGGCTTGACATCTCTTTGAAAGCTCTTAGAATAGTTTCTTCTTGCCAAATACCCGTAGACCGCTCAAAAATCTCCTGAGGATTGTTGATTACCATATAAGTGTGGGATCCACAAATGCTTGTTGAAATAATATAACCTATCTTATTACCAATGTGAGTCAAAAATATGTGTATGGATTTAAGTGGACAAACATACTGATAATCATCGTGGCTGCAACTCTCGATAGTTAAAATCATTGTGTGCATCATATAACTCTAGTATGATTTCCTGAAAATGCTATTGACTCTCGGACAAATGAGAATCTACTATCAAAGTACATATAAAAGGGTCCCAAATGATTATGATATACCTGTAGGATTCCATATGAACCTTTCCAGATATGATTAAATTAAATTGAATTTGTTCTACTCAGGAAGAAAAATCAGTTAGATGATTTGTAAAAGGTTTCAATCCACCTCAAACAAAAAAAACACAAAAATATATCTTGTTTTGTTTTAATTCAAGTTGTTTTCTGTTTTCGTTATGTTCTTTGTGTCGATGTCAAACTATATACCTAAATGAAATATGTGAATCACAAATTAAAAGGGTCACGTCTGAGGAGATCAAATGATTTTCTTTTAAAAAGGTCATGTCTGAGATGATCATTGGTCATAATGTTATATATCAAAGTTAAATTTTGAGTGTATGGAAAGGTATGAAGTCAAACTCATAAGTATGAGCCAATCATACGATTGAATCATAAGTATGAGCCAATCGCAGGATTGAACCATAAGTATGAGCCAATCACACGATTAGACCATGAGTATGGGTATTCTATGCGATTGGATCACAAGAATGAACCAATCGTATGACTGGATGAAGGAGTCTGAGTCAGTCGCACGACTAAACCCTAGTCGCATGAATGAATCATGCGTATGGGTCCAGTTGCACGACTAAAACTTAAAATAGTATAAAAAGGGGGGTCAGTTGGTCGTATTCCTTACCACCCTTCAAAACTCTCAAAAACCACCTAATACACATACACTCTACCAAATTTTCGATTATTGTGATTCTTCTCCGATTGTGATACTAACATATTCCCTATTCATCTCAGGTACTTTGAAACTGAAATCAGATCAAATGACAGATTAATCAAACCCACACTGACCGAAATCTTTAAAATCAATAACCGGGACAATACCCTAAAATAGACCACTTAAATGGACATAAAAGTTGATTTAAAAGACACTAAGTGCTATTTCGAGTCCATGCGAACCTAATGAATCTAAACACCAAGTGTAATATAATGTTTTGACAAAGATTAAAAGTTATACTATTGAACAGAGCAAGATGCAAACAGACACGACATATGAACCTTAGTCGCGCGATAGAGCCAAGCCCATGATTCAATTGCAGGAGTGAATCAATCGGTGACTCAGTCGCACAACTGACTCAACCGCATAGCATAGCATACGACTAAGTTCAGTTGCAGGCTAAATCGTACGTCTGAACTTAGTCGCATGCTCAATCGTACGACTGAACTCAATCGTATGGTTCAATCGCACGATTGAACCAGTTGATCAAAATCAGCTAAAATTCAACTGTTATCTCTTATGAACAAATCTAATGTATATGTTCTTGTGTTGCAACAATATGGCTGAGAGATGTACTATGAGAACTAAGCACAACATCTGTGATCATCTAGATGCTCATCTCAGAATGCTTCTGAGTTCACCGGGATTATTGCCTTCTTGC
>BJCM01004136.1:0-13266 GCA_018326385.1 Flaveria bidentis | reverse complement strand
ACCATAAAAATGAGCAAAGCACATGGAAAAACTGCTAAGTGCAATCAAGCTAATGACTAATGTTGTTGGTGCGTTATGTGCAAAAGAAAAATAAATGCTCTAACAAGAAGATAGGTTGTGTGCCTCTCTGCTGTGCGGTGGCACTGACCTGAGGATAAGCATAACCTAAATATTCTTGAATTCATTGTTGTTTGCGCCTCTTTGATGTGCGATGGCACTAACCTGAGGCTTGGCATCTCTTTGAAAGCTCTTAGAATAGTTTCTTTTTGTCAAATACCCGTAGACCGCTCAAAAATCTCCTGAGGAATGTTGATTACCATATAAGTATGGGATCCACAAATGCTGGTTGAAATAATAAAACCTAACTCATCACCAATGTAAGTCAAAAATCTGTGTATGGATTTAAGTGAACAAATATACTGACAATCATCGTGGCTGCAACTTTTGACATTCAAAATCATTGTGTGCATCTTATAGCTCTAGTATGATTTCCTGAAAGTTCTATTGACTCTCAGACAAAACAAGAATCTAGTATCACAGTACATATTAAAAGGGTCCCAAATGATTATGATATACTAGTATGATTCCATAATGAATCTTTCTAGAAATGATCAAATTAACTTGAAGCTGTTCTGCTAAGAAAGAAAAATCTGTTAAATATTTTCTAAAAGGTTTCAATCCATCTCAAACCTAAAAACACAAAAATATGACTTGTTTTGTTTAAATTTCTAGTTTTGTTTTGTTTTCTAGTCTTTTGTTGCGTAGATGTCGGACTATAAAACTAGATGAAATCTGTGAATCACTCACTAAAAGTAGTCACGTCTGAGGTGACCAAACGGTTTTAAACTAAAAGGATCACGTCTGAGGTGATCAAATGATGTTAAATTAAAAGGATCATGTCTGAGGTGATCAAAGGATGTTAAATTAAAAGGATCATGTCTGAGATGATCATCGGTCATAATGTTATATATCAAAAGGTAAAATTTTAAGCGTTTGAAAGTTTATGAGGTCAAACTCATAAGCATGAGCCAATCGCACGATTGAATCATAAGTATGAGCCAATCGCACGATTGAATCATAAGTATAAGCCAATCGCACGATTGAATCATAAGGATGAGCCAATCGCACGATTGAACCATATGTATGAGCCAGTCACACGATTAGACAATGAGTATGAGACAACCATGCGATTGGATCACAAGATTGAACCAATCGTACGAATGGATGAAGAAGTATAAGCCAGTCGCACGACTGAACTCCAGTCGCACGAATGAAGCATGCGTATGGGTCCAGTCGCATGACTAAACTTTAAAACAGTATTAATAGAGGGGTTAGTCGGTCGCATTCCTTACCACCTTTCAAAGCTCTCAAAAACCACCCATACACAAACACTCTGCCCAAAATTATTATTATTGTGATCACTCTCTGATTGTCATCCTAACTATTTTCCCATTCATCTACATGTACTGTGCAACTAAAATCGACCCAAATGAATGGTTTAATCGAACCCTAAGGACCGATTATGTTAAAATCAAGAACTGAGACTAACTCTTAAAAATAGACCACTTAAATGGACATAAAAGTTGATTTAAAGGACATTAAGTGCTATTTTGAGCCCCTGCGAATCTAATGAGTCTAAGCACGAAGTCTAATATAAAGTTTTGACAAAGATTCAGAGTTAGAGTGTCGAACAGAGCAAGATGCGAATGGACACTCTGTATGAACCTCAGTCGCACGATTGAGCCAAGCGCACGATTCAATCGCACGAATGAATCAATCGGTGACTCAGTCGCACGACTGACTCAACTGCATGGCTTAACACATGACTAAGTTCAGTCGCAGGCTTAATCGCACGACTGAACTCAGCCGCAGGCTCAATCGCACGACTGAACTCAGTCGTATGGTTCAATTGCACAACTGAACCAGTTTAATCAAAACAGATTAAGTTCCAACTATCATCTCTTATGCACAAATCTAATGTATACGTTTCTTGTGTTGCAGCAACATGGTTGATAGATGGATGATGAGCACCAAGCACAACATATGTGCTCATCTCGATGCTACTTCCAGGAACGCCTCTGAGTTCGCTGGGATTATAGCCTTTGTACAAAGATCGAGGATCAACAAGGACATCTCTGCTCCTTGCACACCATATAGGTCTATACAGCAGGCCTTCTGGGAAGGTGCATCAGTTGACCGATCAGCTGAGCCTCATTGTATTAGGAGCTCTATCTTCGGGTAGGAGATAGAGATCACAAAAGACAATCTGAGGAGGGTTTTGGATCTAGGTGATGATGGTGCCTACCTAACCAAGCTGCATCCCCTGACTGTTCGGGGATGCATTCTGAGGATAAAGTACGTTGGGGATATCAATGCAGATCTGCTCAACAAGAGCAACATGTGTCCCTAGTTCAAGTACTTGGCTCATGTTATCCTAAAGTGCATAGCTTCAAGGAGAAGATGATTTGATGAGTTATAGGACAAAATCCAAAACAAATTCGTTGCATTGGTACTGAACCACCCATTCAGTTTTTCTCACATGCTCTTCTCATATATGATCGAGAACCTGGAAGCAAAAGGCAAGGAAGGCTTCTGTATGTACCCACGTTTTCTACAGATGATCATAGATGAGAAGCTTCCTTTGTTGCCATAAGAGAGAGATGATGCTGTTATTCTGGAGGTGATGGATGACATGACTATAGGAAGAATGAAGGTGTACCAGGGGAAGCAGGTGAAGCCCCCGATCAGGAGATTGTTTGGGCATTTGGCCTGTGAAGATTATGTGGCACCCTCTCGCAAGAAGTGGCGTCATGATGATAGCGATTCTGATGTTGAGCCAATCGTGTTACCCACCGATGAAGACGACGACGATGATGATGATCAGGATGACAGTCAAGGTGGTGGAGATACTGGTCCCACTCAATCTAGGGCCACTGACACTGCTACTATATCTCCATCATCTCCACATGACACTACTAATGCACCTGGTGGAACGAAGAAGGTTGCCTTCCACCAAGACTTCCTGCTCGATGAAGAGGAAGAATCTGACGATGAGCCTCTGGTTAGGACAGTTGGTAGCCGGGTTGTGGCAACCAAGAAAGGGATAGAGGTGGTTGGTGGATGCCAGGATGGGTCGAAGGGTGGTGCTATAGATTTCATTGATCCTACTTACACACCAGATCAGCCACTCAGCTCAGGGGGAGCCTTTGTCTTCAAGGGCTTGAGGAAGAAAAGGATGGCCCAACCCTACGGGAAAAAAAGCAAGAGGCAAAGGATCACCCTAATCACTACAACCACCACCACTACCACAACTCCTACCACCACTACCACAGCTCCTACCACCACAACCACAGCTCCTACCACCACCACCACAGCTCCTACCACCAACACCACAGCTCCTACCACCACCACCACAACTCCAACCACTACCACCACAGCTCCTACCACCACTACCACAACTACTACCACCACTACATAGCTCCCACCACCACTACCACAACCACTCCACCACAATCCACTCCTATTCCTCCTCACATCTTCACCATATCTACCACCACAACCACCACTCAATAAGTCGGTACATTCACCCAATCCCCAATGACACATGGCTCCACTCTACCCAATATTGGGTTAGAGGAAAAACTGGCTAACCTAAACCGCATCGTGCTAAAGCTGATTGCTGCTAATGATCTGAGAGCTACTTAGATAAACCAGCTGATGGAGGTAAACGCAGCTCAAGCCAAGCAAATCGCTCAGCTCAGTGAGAAGAATGCACAGTATGAGAGAGCGTTAGGCCGAGCTCACCATGCCCTTATAGGACAAAACGAGTTGGTGATGGCATCGGTGAAAAGGATTGAGGGTCTGGAGAAAAAGAACAAAAAGATCTTGGTAAAGCTAAAGGGATCTAAGAGTGAGCCTTTAAAGATTAAGGAGGATGATGATGATAATGGTGATGATGTAGATGATGATGATGAGATCACTGATGATGATGAAGAAGAAGATGATGAGGAAGCGAGACCTAGTGGGAAAGACAAAGAGGATGATAAAGATGATGATGATGAGCAAGAAGGTGCTGCTGCTGCATCAGCCTTCACTCAAGCAAAGGAGAGGCGCACCAAGAGAAATCAGGATCAAAGAGACTCGTCCTCAGCTCCTCCAGCTAAAGAGACGACCAATCAAGGCAAAATTATTGATTAGATGTTTATGTATTTGAAACTTTTGTACTTGAATTATGTATTACATTAATGTAATTAATGATTATTTATGTTTGTTTTTGTTTCAATGTCTTGATTAATGATTTATGTGTGATGTGATGAATGTTTAATCAAACAGATGAAGCTCAACAGCAAGATGAATATGATGTCGTCCCTCTCCAGCAAATCAAACTCAACTCACTATGATTCTTGATTTGCAAGGGATCGTCAAAAGGTCAGTGAGTTACACTCCCGAAGAAGGAGAAATCATACATGATCTGACCAACGAGTAGCTAGCTGAGATGATCCGACTAAATCATGATGAAATTGTCAAAGATGCTCCAGAAGTTGATGTCCTAAGTGATGAGAAGCTACAGGATGTGGATGAGACTGAGATTGAAGATGTCACAGCTGAACACTATCCTGAGTACACTGACCTTGAGGGTAATGTTATCCCCAACTTGGGTGAAACTTTTGGCAGTGCTACTTTTGATAAGCTGAACGAGATGGAGAAAGAAAAGGAGAAAGATGAAAGCCAAGCCCAAGCTTCTGATGCTAATGTTGATCATAAGAAAGCTGAATGAGCCGCTTGTTTTGCTGAAATGAAAGCCCAGCGCCCACCTCTAAAGCAGAATGCCTACACCAAACTGTACAAAGTCAAGAAACATCAGAAAATGTCTGGAAAAATCATCGCGTGGGCTTATTGTGAAGACTTGAATGTCTATGCTGTAAAGAGAGAGAAGGGATGGAGTACTTCAGATATCCACGTGATCTGAAGACTCTTCCTAGTTTTGAGCTAAACAGACTAGCATGCTTAGATCTTCTGTATGCCAACCTGAGAAAGATGTCGGGATGGTTTGAGGCAGTGTTGAAGAAAGAATACCACACCAGATGGGTAAACTTCAGACCTCAACAACCTAAGAGGTTCATTCATAAGTCTAAAGTTGATTGGAGGACGGGAGAAGCGGAGTCCCCCACGTATAATGTCCAAGATTCCCTTATGGGAAATGCCTTAGGACTTCACTCCACACTTCAAATGGTGGTATTATGATTGGAGGACGGGAGAAGCGGTCATAGTGTTGAACAAAGATGGAAAGATTGAGACTATCAGGGTATTCGCCTCGATGTGGCTTACCAACTTGTTTGCAGAAGAGGTCTACACTTTATACAAGTGGCCACTATTCTATGACACGCAAGACATTGTACAAGCTCTTCAATTCCAACATGTTATACGGCTCTACTTCGCGTTTGAGATACACTCAGGAGTCACAAGAGAAGAGAAGTAAAAGAAGTTTCAAGAGCATGTGAAAAATGTTAGACAATAGGGTAAACTAGGTCCAAGGGGGAGTTTGTAGATACATGATGTTCCTAGTTTATGTGCTTAAATGTATAAGTCTTTCATTTCTTACATATGTGTAATGTAATGACTCAATGAAATATAATATGTGTTTGATGTTTATTTATGTTTAATTATTTCATATTATTATTGTGTTAAGTATAATTCATATATATGAACTTCATATATAGGTTTGAGGTTGTTGTACACAATTCTAAGTCAATAATGATTGGGAAATGTGTTCAACCTAGTCGGGTGATTATTCATGCTAATGGACCATACTTATGGACCATACGCATGAATATATCATGCTTATGGACCAGTCGCACGACTGAACCAAGAGACTGGATCAGTCGTATGATCGATACATAAGATTGACTCAGTCACACGACTGAGCCTTCAGTCGTGCGTATGACTCAATCGCATGATTCAGTCGCACGACTGAACCATGCTAATGGTTCAGTCGTACGAATGGAAACTACAAACCTATAAATACCACTTAATTCGTGGAAAAACAGAACACTTGAGAAGCTTCGAGAGAGATTTCGTATATTCATAAACCCTAGCCGTCCAGAGCGTCCTAAACAGCCAATCCAACTTCAAAGTTCGATCTTGATCGATCCCTACTCGTTCTTAACGCTTGGTTCATTATTATATCGATCGGTTTATCGTTCTCACTGATTGGATCACTAATCAAATAGGATTCCGCACTATTTGATCTGGTTTCATGCAGAATCCGTTAGTACTCTGTACGTACACGGTCCTAACACTTATCCTCAGGTCAGTGCCACCGCACAGCAGAGAGGCACACAACCTATCTTCTTGTTAGAGCATTTATTTTTCTATTGCACATAACGCACCAACAACATTTGTCATTAGCTTGATTGCACTTAGCAATTTTTCCATGTGCTTTGCTCATTTTTATGGTCATCCGCACACATTTGTGGCGTATATTTTGCTTATCACCCCTTATTTGAAATGCGTTGATTGTGTTAACTAGGGATAAGATGTGAACCCACAACAAGTTGAAAAAATTAGTTTGAATTTAATTCACCAATGAAGTTTACTCATCTATTGTGTTGAATCTACCGACACATCTTATAATAAACTAGCAACCTCTAGGTCTATTTTCTTTATGTTACCTCAGTAGCAGACTAGTTTTACTATCATTTTTCTTTTATTGTGCTTAAACTTCTCAGATTTGTACTTTGAATTTAGCCTCTTGATCATTTAAATCCTTTTGAAGTCCCAAACATTTTGTTCCTTGTGTACTATCATTTTCCATAAACTTTGAATCAAAATCACAGATTTGATTTCATTTCTTCCAGCTAATCTGCCCTCCCCCTCGTTTTTTAAGTAAATAAATACTGTAACTAACTAAATACTAAACTAAACTATTCTCCCCTTAAAATTCTAAAACCAAAAATCTTTTTGTGTTTTTGGATTTTAATAGACAGGAAAATAAAATAAAAGAAAATAAATAATAAACTAAGAAAATACTTGTCGGACTAAGAACTTTCTTTTTCTTGAATCACATCACTTTTCTTTTTCACGCCATAAACCTCTAAAAGATATAAAAACCGAGGCTGGTCAAATGCTTTTGTGTTGAGGTTGGCGCGTTGAAAATCCGTATTAATTTTAACAACATTGATTAATTGCTTTTCAAAAACAATCACGTATAAAGTGATATTTAATACCGATGTGTTTTGTTTTCGGGTGTTGGACCGGATTTTTGGTGATAACAATTGTAGCAGAATTATCAACAAAGATAGGGGTGTTAGAAAATTGCAAACCGTAGTCGCGCATTTGCTATTGAATCCAAATGATTTGTGAACAACAACTTGCAGCAACAACATATTCAGCTTCACATGTTGATAGAGCAACTGATGTCTGCTTCTTACACTGCCAGGTGACTAACCTTCTACCAAAGCACTGACATCCTGCTGATGTTGACTTGTAATTCATCTTGCAACCACCATAGTCCGAGTCACTATACGCTGTAAACTCAAAGTCATCATCATGAGGATACCACAACCCGAGTGTTGGAGTACCTTTCAGATAATAAAAAATCCTATGAGATGATTTACTTTTGGTTTTGCCTGATATCTGGAATAAAGACACGTGGCATAGATAATATCAGGACGAGAGGCTGTGAGATACATTAGAGATCCGATCATTCCTCTGTAAATGGTGGCATCAAGCAGATCACCATTTTAGTCGGGTGCCACGTCATGGTTCGTGGCAAGTGGAGTTCTAGCAGCCGTAGCATTCTCCATGTCGAATCGACTGAGGATATCTTCTACATATTTGGACTGATGCAGGAAGATTCCTTTTGGTGTCTGATCCACCTGTAATCCAAGAAAGAACTTCATCTCCCCCATGACACTCATCTCAAACTCTGTTTCATTACAGATTTGAATTCTTTATATAATTCTTCATTTTTGGACACCCTCCCTACCTATAACACTCCTATAATGCTTAAGGTGGTGGCTTAAAGGCATTTTAAAGAGTTATGATGCCCCATTTCATTTGGTCTAAATGGGTTTGGATTAATCTATTTTTTTAGTTTATTTTTGAACTAGGATGGTGTCCGTGCAATGCGGCAGGGCAACATTTTATATACGACACACGTTTCTAATTTTTGTTAATCTTATAGCAATATTACAAAAGTTTATTATATTTTTTCTAAGCTAAAATTTAAAACACTAAATTAATGGATTTTGCATGATGACTTGTAATTTTATGCATTAAATTATTGTATCTTACAAAATACATATCGGTTTAGCAAAAAATTTACATCAAAACGTTTAAAAAAATACACATTTACAATTGTAGTATAAAAAAGTTTTAAACATAATAGATTGATATAACATAAATCTTAAAACAAATTAAGGTTTTTTTGGTTTATGGGTAGATAATGTAAAATTTTATGTAAGTTATAGCAATTATAAGGTTATTATATAACTAATTGTAAGGGGTAATATGTAAATAATGTTAAAAATACCTTTTTACCCTTAAAAAAGGTTGTACATTATGAATTAAGTGAGATAAATGTTCTTAATTTAATGGTATCTTAAAATAGCTTTCTCATATGTTTTATATATAATATAGACTAGGTTAGTACCTGTGTGTTACACGGTTGGTTAAAATAATAACACGTTGTGAGGAATCAATGAAACAATTTAATTATCATAAGTAAAAAAACTTACTTTTGACATGTAATAATAAAAATACTATTGCATTGATACAAATAAATACTTATTCATCGCTAGGGAAAACTGAAAAAGAATGATTATTAATTTCATAAACAGACTCATTTTTTTGTTTGAGTGTCGCTCTTTCACGAAAGAATTCTTTATCTTTGTAGTTATTAAGAATAGATGGATATATTAATAAAAGTAAATATATACTCGTGTACCATATAAGATGATTTTTTTAAATCAATTAAATAATTAATAATTAAAATTAGAAATCATAAAACAATTCTATTACACCAAAATACCAAGAGGTCATGGTCAAAGAAGAGATAATTATGCATCATCAAATAGTAGTACTTTGTAATATTTGTGGGGGTAGACCATCATTAGTTTCGAGTTTTAACACCATTTTGTTAATCAAATTTACAAAAAAAGCAATGATTTCAAAATAATAAAGTATCCAACTGCATCATGTAAATAGTTACTTTGAGGAAAAAAACATTACAACAAAACCCAAGCTACAACAAAAATAGTAGATTTACTTCATAACTAAACAACATTTATCATTTCTTCATTCACAAGAGGAGAACAACTAAGATTTATCGAATTATTCAAACAATTCAATGCCCTCATATTGTTCTATAAATAGTAATATGTGGAACAGTGATGATGATTAGGACAAAAGCAACATCCAAGTAGGCAAATTGCAATCATACCATAACTGTAATTCAATAATAATAAATCTAAAAAAATAGCAATAACTATAAATCATAAACATTTTGACCAAGTTAATAATAAAATCAATCTAAAAGTAAGAACTTCACTCTCAGTACCATGTTAACATTTTGCATACTTTTAAATGGGTTACACATAATACAACATTACAACTAATAGAGCATCTCTTGCAAATTGATAAAATTGAGTTTCAAAAACAACATGTTTCATAAGTTATCTATATATTTCACAGATTAATGAGCTATCTAAACATAAGAAACATTAACCTTTAATGAGCCACTTACTTTTAAGTTTTCAAATCTTCAAAATTTCTTTGGTAGGCAACTAACAAATGTGCATCTTGGCTGCAGTAATAAAATTGCTTTCGGTAAAGTTCCATACTTGAAGTTGTATCTAAAATCACAAGAAGCAACAAAAAAGTAATAAAGATCCAAGATGAAACAAATAAGATTATCATATCGGTAAAGATGATGAGAAGAACTACATATGTTACAACATTTATGACGACTACATTCTCGCTGAAAGCTATAACATTCATTATCTATTTTCAAAAAAAATGTTTTTATTCTCATGTGGTTAGAGCTTTGTAAGCATGAAAAGGCTTTGTAATTCACAGGTTATAAAATAATCAATGAATAAAAATGTCAAGTATTGGGACTATTTTCATAGATAACAAACGTTTTAATATAAAAAAGCAGGTGTTTATTAAAATTTTAAAATATGGTAACTGTTGATACATGTGTACATAGTTTAGGAACTTAATATAATATGTCTATCATATCTTACATATATGTAATTGAATGGGTATGAGAAACATGTTTAACTTAATCGTATGAAGTTCTCATGCGGATGGATCAATCGCATGATTCAGTCGCACGACTGGACCATGCTAATGGTTCTGTCGTATGATTGAAAGACCCTAACCTATAAATACCACCTAATTCGTGGAAAACGTAACAATTCGAATACCGACGCACATAATCGTACCCTAGCCGTCCAGAGACTCAAGAAAACCTATTCCAAGTTCATAGATCACAGTTGATCGTGTTCTAATCATTCGTAATGTTTCATTAATCGTTAGATTGATCTAAACTGTGTTCTCCCTGATTGGATCGCCAATCAAATAGGATTCCACACTATTTGAGTTGGTATACGCGCAGAATCAGTTAGTACTCCATATGAAAACAGTCCTAACAAGTGGTATCAGAGCTTTGACTCTTAATTTTGCATGTGATTCGATCGTTTTGGTGTAAAAATCACGTTTTTTATTCAAAAACACCATCTTTTAAAGTAAAATAGTGTTTTCGACGTCTCCAGATCCAAAAGTTCATGTTTTTCGGCTTACGGCAGATTAGGGTTTGTGAAAAATTGTAATTTTGTGTCAAAGTATGTTGGAGCATATATAGTCATATATAGTGTGTCCGTCGCTTGTCGAATAGTCTAGGCTTAATGTAATACACCTAATATATTGTAAACACATGAAACTGGGTCATTCGTAGGAGCATATGCGAATGAGACTCAGTCCTACGACTGAGCCATGCTAATGGACCAGCCGTGCGACTGAGAGATGCGATTGGGACATTCGTAAGACTAAACCATAAGTATGGTCCAGTCGCACGATTGAACCATACGCATGGTCCAATCGCACGAATGGGCCCAGTCGCATCTAATATGGGCCGATGCCTATATATACCAGTTTCAATGTGTAGAGAGTGGAGGGGTATTGAGAGGAACTCTGCCCGGAGCCTAGGGCTGCGGATGAGAGGGGAGATCATGCTCGATCTTCCCCTTGCCAAGAGTCTTGATTCTTATGTTGTAACGAGCTTGTAATCGTTAGGTTTTATCAATGAAACCATTCAATTATAGTTTGTATTATTGTTTGACTTTTGGTTTGTGTTGTTGTTTATCCTTCCGTCAAGAACATGCTCGGATGTTTATCGATCCAAGCCGGCCTCACAAAGTACCAAAAACCCTCGAATTTTCAAAACATCAGCTTTTAGTTGCACGATTGACTCAATCGCACAACTGAAGTCACTCACACCTCCCATACGCACGATTGAACTCAGTCGCTCGTCCATTCGTACCACTGAACAATCTCATTCGTATTGTTCAATCGCATCTGCCCAATCGCACGACTGTTCATCCGCATTTGTCCAATCGCACGATTGGCTCAATCGCATTTGTTCAATCGCACGATTGGTTCATTCGGATCTCTCAAGTCGCACGAGTGAATAATTTCCTAGTTTGAAATTCAAAGTTAATAAAAATGGAAGATCAGTATTCGGCGTTTACTGCCGTTAGGGATTCACATATCCAGAATTTATTGCTTCTGGAGAATGAAATTGGGAATCACAATAATCCCCCTAATCTCATAATGTTAGATGATTACCCTCAATGGAAGCAAAGGTTCGAGATATACCTAAATGGAGTTGATCCTAATCTGTGGGAATCAATCAAGACAGGTTATAGCATGCCGGTTGGTGCTGATGGAGTTAAACTTACCTTGGGTGGCATGACGGATAGCCAGAAGGTGAAGTTCAACGCAGAGAATAAGGTGTATGCTTTGTTATCTCAGTCAATTCCTAAGGATATATTCCATCAGTTTTCTGAGAACAAACAAGCCGGGAATGCGACGTTGAAGGCATTAAAGGCAAAGGCTTTAAAGAAGGAGTTTGATAACTTCTCTTCGAATGGAAAAGAGAGCCTGGATGACATCATAGACCGTTTCTACCACTTGATGAGTGAGCTGCACACTCATGGGGTAACCACGTCCATGGAAGACAAGGTGTCGAGTTTTGCAGATGGATTGCCAGAGAAACGGGTTTCGTTTGTGTCAAATCTACGACAGAATGATATGCTGGCAAAGTTGGATATTAACGATTTCATTCTGAAGCTGAGAGAGGAAGAGTTGAGGATGAAGTATAGGTCTCAAAAAGGATCATATGATCAGAACCCGTCACTTTATAACTCATCACACACTCCAAAAAGTTCAGAAGCACCACTACAAACGGCATTCGTGTCCAGTTCAGCCGCTCCGTCTCAAGCCACTACTTCAGGATCTGACACGTTAGGGTCATCATGCACCCAATATATAGCACCTGAAGCAAATACTACGAAATTGAAGACTGAGAATCTTGGTAATGTTACAGTAGAGGTGGAAAAGGAGCATATGGATCTCCTAGCAGCGGTAGTTCACTTCTATGATGGTCTTGTTGCGGGGAAAATTGGAAACTGCCATCTCGCTGATGAAGACTATGAGCAGGTAGATGAAACTTGTTGATACATGTGTACCTTGATTCTGATCTTAATGTAATATGTCCTTATTGTCTTACACTTATGTAATAGTTGGGTACTTAATGAAATGCAAATTTGTGGTTGTGTTTATAATGATTAATATTTCATTAATGAGTTGTTTATTGCATATTGACTTGATTATATAGGTTTGTGGTTGTTTGAATTAATATAAATAATGTTATGACAATTAATACATTCAAACTAAGTAATATGAAGTTATCATGCGAATGGCCCATGCTAATGGACTATACGCATGAACAACTTCATACGAATGACTCAGTCGCACGACTGAACCAGGAGACTGGATTAGTCGTATGACTATAACATGAGATTGGCTCAGTCGCACGACTGAATACTCAGTCATGCAAATGGATCAACCGCATGGCTCAATTGCACGAATGAACCATGCTGATGGTTCAGTCGCCCGAATGAGCAACCCTATCCTATAAATACCACCTAATTCGTGGAAAAACGTAAGCATTGAATACACTTCAACTCCAGACGTACCCTA
>BJCM01004113.1:0-11672 GCA_018326385.1 Flaveria bidentis | reverse complement strand
ACCTAACAATTACAACTACTGATGAAACGAACAGAGCTAACCTCGTACAATAAAAGATTATGGATTCATACCCTTAATTGTTTGAAATTGGGGATTTGCAAAACGAATGAGTTGGAGATTTCACTAACCAATTGATTGAGGATGCTTTGGTTGAGATGCAACTGCAACTACGCACGATTGAATGAGCGATTGTGGTGGGGGTTAATTTGAGATGGTTTATTTGGGTGTTCGTTTAAAATTTGATATCCCGAATTGTACTGATAGCGGTTATTGAAGGGGTATAAAGGAAATACCTAAATTGTCCCTACTGCAGAATTATCATCCTTTTAATAAAAATTGAATTTCCAGATTTACCCTTTTAATCAAGACCATTGATTCTATAGATCAAATGCCCTAATTAGTTTTTTGGTTTTTTTTTTCTAAAATCATGAGTTTCTTTAGAATGTCCTCTCTCTCTCTCTCTATATATATATATATGTATCTATATATGTGTGTATATATATATATGTATATATATATGTATATATATGTATATATATGTATATATATATATATGTATATATATATGTATATATATATACATACCTACTTAAATTTAATTGGTTAAGGGTTAGGAATAATTTTATATGATGTGACATCTAAATAAGTAAAGAGAGCATGTGAATAAGAAGGATTTCATATTGAAATTTGTGATACCCACTCGATGATACTAGTATAGAAGAAAACTTATTAAGTGGTCGGGTTTATTTATCAAAGTATTCTGACCACTATTTCACATATGTCCTCTCTGTGTATACATGCACACACACATAGAGACACATGATCAAATAGGATGTTAAAAACTGGAGCTAAGTAGATTACATCATTGATCAAAATTTTTCTATAGTTAAGATTGAGATGGTGACATGATCGTAAATAATATAATGTTAAATATGATTGATAGCACAAAAACAAAATAGCCTCAACCATTAAGCTTTTGTGTTAAACATAGTTACATCATATTTTTTTAATATAAAAACTTTATATACTTTATTACTTTTCTATACTATATTATGAAATCAAAACTTATTATCTTTATATTGACTATAGTATACTATATTTTTTCTTGGTGCGATTGTTCAAAAAGATTGTGATAATTAGTGATACGTGGTTCGTAATAATGATGCGTATGTTGTGCAATTATGTGTACGTTAATTATAATGTTAGGTGATTATATACACACCGTTTTATTTAACCATAATCAGATATGTTATGTAACTATGGTGGGTGATTATACAAACTCAAATACCATCGTCTAAATATACGTGTCGAGTCTCTAGTGAGACTTCGTATGTTTCAAATGAGAAAAAAACTTCTACGTGAACGGATGTATTTGTATATGTGAAGTTGTCTTAAATGAGTATTAATAAATAATAACTAAAAGAGAATTTGAATTCGTTCACCACCCCTTGCCTTCTTTTGAATAGATGGTTTTGTTAACATGTGACTCAGGAACATGATCAACTTCATTTGTTGACTTCATACTTGTCTCATATACAAATTGTTGTATATCTTAAACAAAGTTACCGTCAAACGAAAGTAGGTGACACTTGTTTTATTTTAAATATG
This sequence comes from Flaveria bidentis, assembly GCA_018326385.1. Classification (NCBI taxonomy): domain Eukaryota; kingdom Viridiplantae; phylum Streptophyta; class Magnoliopsida; order Asterales; family Asteraceae; genus Flaveria; species Flaveria bidentis. The sequence continues at coordinate 10,064 of BJCM01004113.1, read as the reverse complement.
GATTGATTATTCTCATAATCGGGCTAGTTTACTTAAACAAAACAATAAACTTATTTTCAATAGGTAAAATTTAAAGTGATCCAAGTCTAAAAACTTGCAAATCTTAATATTTTGGGCATTGAACTTGGTATCTTTTCTGCATGACGATGTTTATTAATTGTTGTAGAGATCATTAGTATAATTAGATGTCCTTAACATCTATAATTTATAACCTATAATAAAAAAAGTTTTCTTAAGACACGTGTTATCATTTTAACATAACAAAAAAATTATTTTTCCGTCTCTCTCTCTCTCTCATAATAAATACAAAAATTATAAAAACAATTAGTTTAACTTTTATTTTTAACTAAAATATATTAAAAGAAATATATTTATATTTGTGTTTCTTGTCTCTCTCATATTAAATGATAATTATTGTAAAGAAAACAAAACTATTAAACATTTAAAATATAAATATAGTTATTTTAATAATTTATTAATATATATTAAATATAGAGTAATAATTTCTAATTTATTATGTCTTATAGCTTTTAAATATTCATTATATTTTTATTTCAACAATGGATAATAACATCTAGAAAATAAAATATTTATAAAATTACTAATGATTTTAATATGTTTTATTTATTCCATCCATGTAATACATGAGTTATAACCTAGTAATATTATAGGCTAAAAGCTCGCTTTGAAATCATTACTTATACTACTAAATAATTTGATTAATTGTTAATTTTATATTAAAATAAGATACTGTAACTTTTCATGTTTGTTACTAATGATATTCTGTTTAATTAATGGATTTTTAACCTATATATCAATCTATAAAAAAAACTATAATAAACATGAAATAATTGTAAGACTCATCATACTTATTTTTTTATTTTCCTATATTATTAATACTGATATTAAATACTAATAATAGTACTCATACCATGTTTAAATTAAAACATATATAATTTAAATTTTTAAAACTTATTTTTGATTAAAAACACACTTTTTAAAAATCAAAATTTTATAATATATAAAATACAGAATACAATAAATTTGTTAATAAATCATTTTTCTTAAATATAATTTAGTGGGCAGTTTAACACAAAGTTTGTATATTAACAATCGTAAATAACGTTTTTGTTTGTCCAACTAAAAGCGCACAACAACAAACATCTTGTTCTCTTGTTCTTCGACATATATTCATGAAAAATTATTTATTTTACATCGTTTCTAACAACACAAATATCCAATCATATTGCAATAATTTATGTGGGTTATAAGAGAATACAAAAAAATAATGATTTGTTTAGTCAATGAGTTTCTATTTTACCTAATTCACCGTCTTTTTCTACCCACAACTATTTGAGATCAAGTAAATCTTTAGCAAGAATTCCATCCGGTAGCTATACCACAAATCCATCAAGTTATATGTAGTTTGTCGCGATTGTTGATTATGGATGATAAAAACAAATAGTGATTAGAGAGTGCTACATATAGGTGTTTCTTGCAACTAATGAAAAATGATGAGAGGATAAAATAGTTGCGAGGATTTTCATATTTCAAGGATTCAATCAGATTCATTAGTTTTTCCTATTAAAACAAAAACAAGGTTAATTATCAGCATTTATATATAGCGAATAGGGGGTCAAGAAAATAACAACTGCTACATATATGTAAATCAATTAATTGTTAAAGATATGTGCATATGATCAAAAAAATATGTAATTTTATAAGTTGCATATATGTCATGCCCCTCCCCTGGGCATGACTTGTTGTATCAATGAAAGACTTTACAAATAAGACCACAAACTAGACTGCAATAAAACTGTAATAGTGTTTACAAAATACACATAACCTATGCATCACTACAAATCTCAATTAACTACACTCCACTTCTCTTTCACAGTTTCAATCTAGTCTAAGGAGTTTGAAAATAAACACCAAAACAAGCTAAGTCCCTTGACCGTAACAATCACGGGCTAAAAACATGAACAATGTTGTTGTTGAGTCACTATCAACAATTCCAAAAACTAGCGACCAATCATGATAAAGTGTGCAAATACATTGTTTATCGGATCAAGTCTCACTAACAACAACAAATCAATGTTAGTGTGCATTAACATATATATGTTCCTTTAGGTTTTGCACTATTGACATCGCATCCCAATGCGTCAACCAAACACATAAGTATCAACACAGAATGGCGCCATACCAAAACCTGTTGAGTAAGACACCTTCCTACCTAGACCGGATCTGACTAAGCGCATATGTTCCCCGAGGTGTATTAGGTGTCATTCCCAGACCACCTTCCATTTAGTTTAATGATTTATGCGTGACTAACGCCAACCAATGCCTAGACATCTCTTGACATCCATTGATTATGATTTGCTTACTCACTAATATAATTAAACTTATGTCACATATAAAACCATTTTCAACCAAAAAACATTTAACGCAACTCAGATATAGCCTAAAACATTTTAATAAAAGGTAGTTTGACTCGTCTTAATCAATATCCCCGAATGTCTAACCTTTACAATCCTTGTTTCATGGATGCTAGTGTGCGACGTGCGACCTTGTAACAAAACCATACCACAAAATATACTTTAGTCCATCACAAAGAATATCCTCAGATTTTAATCCCTAAATCCAGACAAATCAACATACACGCTAGTAGACAATGACCTCGAGGTAAGGTTCCCGCTTGACCTTGTTAACATCCAAGCAAATGCTACAAGTGATCACGGTTCAATAAGCTATGGTTCATGGTGTGGGTTTCTTTCTCAACGGCTAAAAAGTGCTTTATTACGCACTAGTTACTTGTTAGATTTTTCCAAAATTACTAGTTTTACCATACTAATAATGAAATCATAAGATGTAGGTATTGAACCTTACTAATGTGGATATGTGGCCCTTCTTGGAACCAGCAGTTCACCTACGAATGATTTGATGTTGTACAATTGCATTAAAATTTCACTCAACAATACTTGGGTATAAGATTTAAACCACAAACAAGTTTAGCTCATGAACATTCAAGTACCTGGTGTTGTTTCCTAGGAATGAGGCAATGAAAAGGTAGAAAATGACCTCTAATAGCTTCAATGAGCACCCAAACAATTAAAATCTAAAAAGAGCTACAATGCATTTTCTAATGTGACTTAAAGGGGTGAAATGAGCTCATTTACGGGTTTTTGGGTCTTTTAAACAAATCTGCATATCTGGGCCCATAATAAACCGTTTTGTTGAACCTTGGTGGTCTAGTACAAAATCAAAAGGGCATATTCCAATCTTCTATGACACATTCCAAACGGACTGTTACTTGACTCCTTGGCAATTCACTAAGACCCATGCAGGAAGGTTACACTATTAACATAGCGACCCACTATTGAACTTTTAAATCAATTGCGTTATGCCTACATAGTTGACCGTCTTAAAAGTTTGTAGTGGTTTGCTATGACTCTGGATTCCTAATGTTTATGCAATTTCATCTTTAAATGTATTACTCATTATATCTTAAACTCGCGTCTCTCCTCCTCAAACACAAACACACTCTTTGGCCCGAGGGTTTACTTCCACCCTCCTTATTAGGATTCCATCCTCAAATTGCATCATGTATTAAATTAGTTAGGGTATTTCCCGCTTATTGTATTAATCTGGTAACTTTATATATATAGGACCTCACTTAGCATTCCATTTTACTTTAATAATTGGAAAATATTTCCTGCTTAACATGTTCAATTGCTTCTCCACAATCTTGAAAACGGCTCGAGCACCTAGATTTCATCCAGTAGAGCTCTTAAGTGTCTCATCAAACTAAAACCTTTTCAAGTGTGACATATATAATATTAGATGCATTCCCACTTGACTTCTTAGGTAGTTCTAACTTACAGGCCACCACACCTATCCGTTCCACAATGTTCAAAGGTCCTATGTAATGAGGACTCAGATTTCCTCACTTCTTGACCCTAATGGTGCCCAGCCAAGGCAACACTTGGGCATCACTTTATCACCAACCTGAAATTCCAATAGCCTTATTGCCTAATGACGTAACTTTATAGACAATCATGCTCTACTTTTAATCTGTCCCAAACACTTTTTTCATCTTCTTAGTAGTGTTGTCGGTTAACATTAGTCCATTTGAAACCAACAAAGCGATACTCGACATTTCTGTCCATACATTCCCTCAAAAGGCATAGCTTTCAGACTCACATGATAACTGTTTTTGAAAATTTAGATCTTACAAAGTGTAGGTACAAATGGTTAATAGGAAATTATTAAGAGAAAATTGAACAGATATATAATTTTTAGTTACTTTTAATAAAATTATATATAATGATAACATTTATTTTGTTTAGATATAATATGTTAAATTATATAAAATTTTATATTTAGTTATGATAGTCTCGTGAGCCTAATCAAATTTGATATATCAGTTTTTGACTTGAATTTGTTTATTGGGTTTTATTATAAGGTCAAGTCGAAGCTTAAACTCGTATAAACTCAATTGAGTTTTAGCTTTTTAGTAAATGGATTTTATTGAGTTCACAAATAGTTAAACTCATTTATAAAAAAAAATAAGATTGGTTTTATCTATAAAATATCAAATAGATGTTTAAAAATCTTACCTTTCAAAGAATATAAACCGAAGACCCTCTTTTCCAAAAATTTTAGGTGAACTTATATACTTATGATAGTCAAATTAACAAGCATAACATTAAAGTGGTGTTTGGATGAATTACAAAAGACTCAAGATGCTACATGGGTCATGGTTGGTCAAAAGATTAAAATTCTCCTCCATGCATTGTTATCAACAAAGGCAGTTACCATGAGTGTTGGTTTGAATGGGTGGCCATAGAATCCGCTTATAGTTACTCATCCATTGAGAAGGTCTACACTCTTTATAATCAACCCCACCTTATACTCGAAGGTTCTAAATCGGTTGCCGAATGTGGTAGGTCCTTCAAAGGCTTATGTTGCCAACTATTTTGCTATCGAGCATATGGTGGATGCAAATGATCAACTCCATTTGTTTCTTTTCCCACACTTGAAGCAGATGTTTGAGCCCGATATACACTCCCTGGTATGCTACTTTTTGCACTTACCACACCTCTTCGACCCCCACCAGATGTGGCTACACGCCGGTCATCCACACTAGCAACCTTGTTGTTTGGCGTAGCACAACCACGACCAAACCACTTCCCGTTCCAGTTGCGGTCACCAACACCTTTCTTGCTCACCTCAACCAATACCACTTCTCGCTCATCATACAGTCTTTCGCCACATCAACCACCAACTTCTTCAATTCACCCACTTCATCTTTCCAATTGCCATGCTACCCTCGGTCTGGACAATGTTGTCCTACCGGCACAAGGCCAAGTCTACAAATGAGTGAGTGGCAAATTTCACTTTCTGATCCTCTCTACATTCACTGTTATCTAACACTGGCTCTATCTCCCTCACCCATCGGTGAGCAGCAGCAACGTTACCGTTTCCATCGAAAGTCGGGGGCTTGCATCTCTGGAATGCCCCAAAGTTACAGCCTCGTGTTGTTTCTTGCCCAACTTCCTCCTCCTATTCATCACTAGAGACAACCGTCTCAGTCTTCGGTTGCTCCTTGTCTCAAGTGGTCTTCTTCTTTTTCATTCTTCTCATCCTCCCGTATAGCTCTAATCATTTTGGTCACTATAGATGGCAGAATAGTCTACATGACCTGATGAAATTCCTCGACAATAGCCTCCTTCACTAAGGCCTTTAGATTGGCACTCTCATCACCACCTTCCTGGTTATGAGTTTAGGGATACTCATGAGCCGTCTCGCTAATCTTAGCCCAGCTCCTTGTGACCCGTGGTCCAGCACAACGTCCTCCATTACCCGCACCTCGTAAAGCCTTTATAGATATGCCGCCAACCATCCTCTAAACACACTATAAGATTCAAACACCTACATGATCATTCAAGGTAATAACTCAAGTCATGTCAAGTATAGTAAGTCCTTAATGACAGTGACCAGTTGTGATTAGCCACTTACTTTACTCTTCATACCCCAATCATTTCCAATTCCGACTACATCAGTATCCAAATCCACTAAGAGCACATATATCGAATATCATGCGCACAAATACCAGTTAACATTATAGAAAATACTGATGACACGTAGCTACTCGGACTGGCATCTTTCCATTTGTCCAATTCTCAGTTTAAGTTTAGGTTCTTGAAAATATTTTCCCATTTCTATTAATTTTACTCTGATACAAACTTGTAAGGCCCTGTTTCTGGAACACTTACAGCCAGATAATCATTGCACATCATAGTTAAAAGTACATAAATTTTATTAAACAAGACATCGTAAACATTTAACTAAAATCATTTCATTTATTAATAATCGTTTTTGCCAAATAATACAATAGTATTAATTATTACAAAACATAGTTGTTTGCATTACAATGCAAAAACATCATTATAATATAAAATGAATGCAATACAAAACTTGCCTAGTAGCTTCACCCCGTGCCATCCTTAGCAACCATTACCTGCCGACTGGAAAATGCATAAAAGTCAGTGTACTTGAGTGAGTTGTAGTTTTATAAAAATATTTATATTACCTTCCATCCTATAAAACATTTCCTTACTTTCGCACATGATCATACATCATTCATACACATAGATAATAACATTATTATCTTCCATCATCGTTCATTTCGTTCACAACACATGTTTCGTACATTTCACACTTTACATTATCATTCACTTCTATCCAGATCCTATCATATGCTAAACCCCCCTCTTGGGCACAAAGCCAACTTATCTAGGGTTAAGCAACAAGGATCCCATATCGCACATATGGAGCAATCACCAAGACTGAATCCCTTGTGTGTGAACCCTCGTGGGTTAGCCAAGATCGCACACTATAAAACACACAGTTGAGCTAACAACTCTCATAGAGTTGTGAACCTTCTTATATTTTGCTTGCAAGACTTTCATTCCTTCATTCATTATGTTCCACTTTCATTATTATAGATCTTTCGCTTCGTTAGGATAATACTTTACGTTCATTAACATAATCATACCATGTAAAGCCTTATAATATTATCTAATAAGGAACATAAGCCATAAACATGCATAAAAACACTACACATCATCATATAACATCATACATCATCCCCGGGAACATCCCTAGTCATATCCTAAAATCCCCTTTTTCCCAAAATTTTAGAATATTTTTCTAAGTCTTTGGGCGTATGGGCACTATGTAGGCGCATGGCCACTATGCGAGCACATGGCCACTATGAGAGCGCATGACCACTATGTGGGTGCATGGAACACTTAGGCGCATGAGAAAACTTAGGTGCATAAGGGAAAAGTTGGGCTAATTGGCACTATATAGGCGCATGGCCAACACTTAGGCGCATGGGCACTTTGGGTGTTCGGGCACTATTGGGGCACATGATCCTTAGGCGCTTGGGGAACACTTAGGCATTTGGGCAGTTAGGCGTATGGATTACTGTTTAGGCGCATGGGCAAACAACTTATAACTAACATCATTTTCAGACCCCAAATCATCTTTCCAATATGTTCTAAGCCTAGTTTTAACATACTACATATTGTGAACAAGCCTAAAACATGAACATAATAAAAAATCATACCCTAAATCATACACCATCCTGAACAGGGAACACACACATACGGGTACACACTCACATAATATAAAACGTTAAACATGCATTTCCAGCCCCAAAACAACTTAAAACATTTAAAAAACAGAGGTCTAGAACTCACCTCTTGCAACTTTTGAATAGAACTTCTTCAAACCCAAATGAAAATGAGTTCAAACACTTAAAACTCACAAAAAAACACACAAACAAAAACACAAAACACATAAGCACATAACCAAGGCTGGAAATCAGCCAAGAACACTTCAAATCACCGAAAACTAACCTTGAATTTGCACTTCTCTTATTCTTCTCTCTAAAATCCTAGAGTTCTCTACTTTCTCTCTCTAGAAACCGTATGAAGAAAGTTGATAGAACATGGGTGTGGGCGGCCACACCCACTTTTGTACAAATTATTAAAAAAATTATCTTTTGTACACTTTTAACCTCTTGACTTGACTTTTATTGTTTTTCTTTCTTTTTCGTCACATTTTCTCTTCATTTCTTTTCTTTTAAAATTTCCGGTTGTTACATTCTTAGTTCGAGTTCTTGTGACGAATGCTTCGTTTGGGTTCGCCACCCTCTTGTTTGAGGAGGATTTTAGTTCACTTTTTTAGCTTTCAATCTTATTTATTAGTTATGTAACCCTCGTATCATTTATGTGTAATTTACTAGTTATTTAATCCAATTTTTACATATTTACTGAGACATTCCATTCCCAAAACACAGCTTGTCAAATTTATTTCTCATTTAAATAGAATTTATATTTTAAAATTATGAAGTGCCATACATGTAAATCTAATAAATAAATCTAGAAACGGTAGCGTGAATGGTGGATGTGAGGTCAAAGAAAGGGAGTGAGTGGATTTGATGGGACCAGAGTTGGCCACCAACAAGATGTGATGACGATGTCTCTAAACTAAAAGTCTCAATTATCAATCTCAACCACGGCCGCCCTATACACCACCTCTTTTTATATATTTTATAAAAATGATTAAAATTTATATTATATAATAAATATATTTTTCTTTAGAAAAAAATTACGAGTTCAAAAAGATAACTATAAGCATAATATACGAACGTAAATAGTAGTCGCAAGTAATTAGAGCTGGTCACATGACAATGTGCTTGTGATTATGTTTAACAATATTGGTGTCATACTGTTATTTATGGATTCTAAAGATTAAACTGTAATTTACAAATATTTTGATCGAGAATATTACTTTAGTTTTGTAAGATTAATCCTTTAATTAAAATAAGAATATTTGTTAAGAAAGCATGGGATTCAAAAGAAATTTGACTTGTGAACATGAAAGGTAATCACTCCTAGTCTCACATTTAATTACTTAGTATTACTTAGTTACAACATAAGTTTAATATTGGTTTCTAAGGATTACAAAAATAATCAATTCCCTCTAATAAATTATAAACATTTAGTTATCTTATTTCAATTTTAATTTAAAATTTTATACTTTTAAAAAAGTTGATATTTTAACTAATCAGAATATTAGCGAGCTATAAATTAAAAATATAAATATAGGAAAATTGATTTATAAATAATATAAATTATTGATTATTGGCTAGTATTAATACTAACTAACAGTTTTACCAATATTAATATTAATTTTTAATTCTGCTACAAATAACAATTACATTCTAGTTGTTTGTTAACTACTTAAAATTTTTATGTTAGGCAAGTGATGTAAATGTGACGTGTCATTTCATATGACGTGTTAAATAATTAAAATTTAAATATAAATATATAAATATATCACTGAATTTGCTTCTCTTTGACTCCAAATTATTTAACTAACGGTAAAAGTGTTAAGGCTTGACCTAGTAAACTTATGTATCAATAAAGATAGTTGTTCAGCATGTTCGTTTGAAGATTTCAACAGTGTAACCTGTCGAGAACTTCGTACTCGACCGATGCCCAAGAGTACTAGTTCTCAGTTTTGCTTGTATGAGTACTCGACGGGACTTAGTTGTCATGTGCTCTTGGCTTTGTTATGTAGAAGTATATAAACCATTTATAATAGATTAGAAAAGATATTACAATTTACAAGTTTACGAATCAATGTTTGCTATGTGGAGGATCGGATTTTGTCACTTAACACTTGGTTTTCTCTCAAACTCACTTATACTACACTCGGATCAAATGAATCAGAGTCTATTCTAAGTGTTGATAATAATATAATACGTAGTGAAAAACATAAAGAAGTAATTTTCAAGGTACTTATACCCTGTTTAGGGTTTCAATGTAACATCCACCATTTTTTCAAGTTAAAACCCAAACCCGAACTCATTTGAGCTTCCATTATTAATTTACTTAATAAATGGATCAACTACATTAAATATGTAATCAACTTATTGATTGATAAATAATTCTTTTTCATAAAATTATAAAGTTTATTAATCATGTTAC
>BJCM01004095.1:0-12230 GCA_018326385.1 Flaveria bidentis | reverse complement strand
ATTCATCTTATTCTTGCTTAAAGTTCGTCTAATTCTAGTACTATTCCGCTGCAAATCATAACCTAATTGATCAAACTAGATAATAGATCCTTACACAAACAATTAGTTCCATGTGTACTATTACTTTCCATAATTTTTGAATCAATATCATAGATTTTATTTCTTTGCTTTCAGTTTATCTGCCCGTCCCCGTCTTTTTATTTATTTATTTATTTTGTTATTTTTTTAAGTAATTAAAAACCAAGACTAAACTATTCTCCCCCTAAAATTCTAAAACGGAAAACGTGTTTGTGTTTTTTGGATTTTTTAAGATAGGAAAATAAAATTAAAAAATAAGAAAAATTTGTCGGACTAAGAACTCGATTCTTCTGGAATCATAACACTTTTCTTTTTCACGCCATTGACCTCTAAAAGATATAAAAACCGAGGTTTGTCAAAAGCTTTTGTGTAAAGATCGGCGCGTTGAAAATCCGTATTAATTTTAACAACATCGATTAATTGCTTTTCAAAACAGTCACGTATAAAATGATATTTAATACTGATGTGTTTAGTTTTTGGGTGTTGGATCAGATTTTTACTGATAGCCTATTGCAACAGAATTGTCAACAAAGATAGGGGTGTTAGAAAATTTCAAACCATAGTCTCGCATTTGCTGTTGAATCCAAATGATTTGTGAACAGCAACTTGTAGCAGCAACATATTCAACTTCACATGTTGACAGAGGAACATATGTCTGCTTCTTACACTGCCAGGTGACTAAGCGACTTCCAAAGAACTAACATCCCTCTGATGTTGACTTGTAACTCATCTTGCAACCACTGTAGTCCGAGCCACTATACGCTGTAAGCTCAGAGTCATCATCATAAAGATACCACAACCCGAGTGTTCGAGTACCCTTCAAATAACAAAAGATCCTTCTTACCCCAATTAGATGATTCACTTTTGGTTTAGCCTGATATCTAGAACAGAGACATGTGGCGTACATAATATATCAGGACGAGAGGTTGTGAGCTACATCAGAGATCCGATCATTTCTTGGTATATAGTGGCATCTACCAGATCACCATTTTCGTCGGGTGCCACATCGTGGTTCGTGGCAAGTGGAGTCCCAGCAACCGTTGCATTCTCCATGTCGAACCAACTAAGGATATCTCCTACATATTTGGACTGATGCAGGAAGATTCCATTTGGTGTCTGATCACCTGTAACCCAAGAAAGAACTTCATCTCTCCCATGCCATTTATCTCAAACTCAGCTTTCATCATGGATTCGAATTCTTTACACAATGCTTCATTTTTGGAACCAAAGATTATGTCATCCACATATATCTGTACCAGTAGTAAATCACCATCTTTCTCTTTGATGAACAACGTGCGGTCAATAACCCCTCTGCGAAAACCATTTTTCAGCAGATGAGTAGAGAGTTTCTCATACCATGCTCGAGGGGCTTGATGAAGCCTATAAAGAGCCTTGTCCAGTTTATAAACTCTATCCCGATGATAAAGATCCTCAAATCCTTTGGGTTGACTGACGTACACCATTTCTCGGATTTCACAATGAAGGAATGCACTTTTCACATCCAATTGATAAACTTTGATCTTTATGTAGGATGCATGGCTAAGAAGATACGAATTGCTTCCATCCTTGCCACAGGTGCAAGCACTTCATTGTAGTCAACGCCTTCGACTTGTCTAAACCCTTGATGACAAATCGAGCCTTGTTTCTGATTGTAACCCCTTGGTCATCTTTCTTACACCTAAGAACCCATTTGCTGCCAATCACCTTTGCACCTTTTGGTCTGTCCACAAGAGTCCATACTCCTAACTTCTTGAACTGAAAGAGTTCTTCTTGAATAGCACTAACCCATGCCACATCATTTAAAGCTTCACTTACATATTTTGGCTCAAATTGAGACACAAAACATCGATAAGCACCATCTTGTAGATATCCTTTTTCCATGAATGTGGCATAATCAGCTGAGTATAGTTGATTTCGTGTCTGAACTCCCGATAGAATATCCCCAATGATGTTGTCTAGGGGATGATGCACATTAACTCGAGTTCCGGGAGTGGTGGGAACAACTACCTCATTATCCAGATTTTGAATCCCAGGTTCAGTTTCTGTGACTGTTGGAGTATGGGGTTCAGCCAGTGGCATCAAGATCATATGCTTGTGTACTTTCGGTAGTGGGAACCTGTTCCTACTGGTCCACATTTGCAGTCTCAACTGCTTCATCATCAGAGGAAGACTCACTTACCTCAAGCTCTCCCCCTGAAGGGCTAGAAGTATCGTCTAATGGAGCTAATGATGTCAATTCTAGTGTAGGAGTGTTCAGAACATCGTACATCATTCGAGCAGGTAAATCATCATCAGGATGAGAAGGAGGTTGATTGAAGGACTTGAAAAATCCATCATAGTCAAAGAAGAAGGAAGGTCCTTTGTCACTTCTACCTGACCCATTGAGTTATTATAAACTCTCTTATCTGATATACTATATCCAAGAAAGATACCTTCTTCTACCTTGTCATAAAACTTCCCAGTCTGAATTTTCTTTAAAAGCATGCACGATGCTCCAAATGGTTCTAGATACTCCAAGTTGGGTTTACGTCGCTGGAGCAATTCATAACATGTTTTTCCATGACGTTTGACCACTATGACTTGATTAAGAGTGTAGCATGCATTAGCCACTGCCTCGTTCTAGAATTGAATAGGTAGTTTAGAGTCAGCTAACATTGTCCTTGCTGTCTCTATCAAGCTCTGATTCTTTCTTTCAGCAACCCCGTTCATCTGTGGAGTGTAGGCAGAAGTAAATTGATGAACAATTCCTTTCTCTCGATAGAATGCCTCCATCCACTGATTCTTGAACTCTGTTCCATTGTCTGATCAAATCTTTCTTACTTTTAGCTTTTAGAGTGATTCCAATGTAGTGACTAGATGCTTGAATGATTCAAATGTCTTTGACTTGGCTTTCAAAAACATCACCCAAGAGAATCTTGAGTGATCATCAGTTACTACAAATCAGTACCAATCTCCAGCAATGCTCTTTGTGCTGACTGGGCCAAACAGATCCATGTGTAGAAGCTTGAGAGGGATGTCAATAGAATTAACTTTCTTTGTTGTGTAAGACTTCTTGGTCTGTTTCCTTTTTACATGCTACGCAGAAATCTGGGAGCTGGAAATTCTTGACTGTAACTCCATTCACCAAATCATTCTGAACTAGATGATTCATCTTCCTAGGATTAATGCGTCCCATTCTCCTATGCCAAGAGACTGGATCCCTCTCTGTTGCCTTTGACAAGAAGCATTGGGTTGTAGACTCAGTTGTGGAGGCTTTTGATAGATCCAAGACATATAGATCGTTATATCATGAAGCTGACATTAGAATTTTATCCTCCTCAATAACATACTCCTTCTTTAAGATGTAGCACTTCTTGTTGTCAAACAAAACCTTGAATCCCTTATCACAGAATTGGGAGACAGAAAGCAAGTTGTTTTGCAGTACCTGAACGTAGTTGACCTTGTCAAACTTCACTTTCTCGTTTCCTACTTCGCCTTGAGCGGTGATGTAGCCTCCTTTATTCCTAGCGAATGATACGTGTCCCCCTTTAATTTGCTTGACGTTGAAAAGGAGAGACGAGTTCCCAGTCATGTGCCTAGAAGCCCCACTATCAATAATCCAGGTATTAGTGATAGTGTTGTAGCGGACACCCTGCATATACAAAGGAATTGATTAGTTTAGGTTTGGGACCCAAGCCTTAACTGGCTTGGGTGTCCAACAGGTATCACACATCATGAACTCAACCCACTATCCTTCAGAGGATGAGGGCACATCTTTCTTCTTCTTGTTCTCACTAACAGACACATTACTTGGTTTTTTCTTCCATAAACCAGTTTTGTGTAAGGCCTGTTTGTGGTAAACAAACGGCTGGCTTATGGTTAGAAAATGTTGGGTTTCATCAAAAAGTTCAATTTTCTTTTTAGGTGTCTAATAATAAGGACAATTTGGAGAGATATGTTCTCGTTTTCCACAACTGTAGCAGGATCTCCCTTCGACAGTTTGAGGAAAGTTTTGATGTGGGGTTGAGTTTGGTCGGCGTTTGAGATATGTCCGGTTAGGTTGTTTCTCTTCCTTTTTAGATGTTTCAACTTCTTTAACAAACTTAATTGTTTTGATATTTTGAACATCTTTTACTTTCCTTTTATTAGGATTTTGATGATTAACACGTTTAAGGTTCATTGGATTAGACCTTTTAGGTTCTGAAATAGACGTTTGTGAACCTGACCCTAATTTAACCTTTTCAGTTTTAATACCCAAATCCTCAACAGGTATCTTATCTTTTGATCCCAAAGTTGATCCTTCTATTTAGTGACATATTTCACAGGTTTACCCGTAGAATCTGGATCACTGACCAGAGGAATAGACACCACATGATCCTTTACTGGGCTATTATTATTTGGTCTACGTTTAGTGTTCAAAAGGATTGCATGTGGTGGTGGTACTACCTTGTAACCCAGACCTTCCCCGTCATTCCGTTCTTTCACTAGATTCTGAACTATGTGAGAAGAACTTGCCAAACTATGTAGTTTTTTTAGTGATTTAACTTCTACTTGCAAAATTGCTTTTTCCTTTTTAGTTTCCTCCAAAGAAATTAATTAGAATTTGATTTTATTTGATTGATTTAAGGCAACAACCTCGGTTTCCCTTAGTTGTTTCCCCAACAGTTCTATCTTTTCTTTGAAGCTGCACTCATTTTGTTTTAAAACATGATTTGCTTCAGTCCAGAGTTGTAAATCATGTACTAGATTATCATTATGTTCTAATAATCTAGCAAATTTTAAATCAATGCTTTCCCTAAATTTATCACATTCAGTACATGCATGTTTTTAAAATAATTTGTCTTTAGAAAATACCTGTGTAGAACCTGACGAATCAACCATCAAAGAAGTGTCAGACTCTTCGGTGACTGGAGATTCTGAGTTTGTAGCACTAAGCTCTTCTTCAACCAAATGATCAACAACATCCATAGTTTCTTCGATATTTGAAAGTGTATGCTCAGCTATGATGTCTCCTTCACTTGTAGATCCATCATCCAATGTATCAACTAAAGCAATGTTTAATTCACCCTCATAAACAAATCGGAAGTTCCAGTCTTGTCCTTCATCACCTTGAGCAACCAAAGCCTTAGACTGTTTACTTGAAGATGAAGCTCCAATCTTATCCTTGTCTTGTCGGTTGAATATAGGAAAAGGATTTCCATTTCCAGTCTTCTTTGGCTTTACGCAATCACGTTTGAAGTGCCGCTTTTCACCACAATTGAAACACGTGACTTTGGTCTTGTCAAATCCAAATGTCGTATCTTTAGTGGCAACCAAATTTTGCCCCGTCTTTTTAACAAATTTCTTGGCTCTTCTAACAGCACTAGCCAAGGCCCATATAATATCCATGCGTTCTAACTCAGTTTCATCAACTTGCTCGTAGTCCTCGTCAGCAAGATAACAGTTTCCAATCTTACCAGCAACTAATCCATCATAAGATTGAACAACAACAGCTAGAAGGTCCATGTACTCTTTAGCAACTTCCACGGTGACATTTCTGAGATTCTCGGTCTTCAACTTGGTAGTATTTGCCTCAGGAACTATGTATTCGGTTCCAAATGACCCTGACGTTACGGTTCCTGATGCACTGCTTTGGGAAGGAGTAGAAGAGCTAGACACAAACGTCGTTTGTAGCGGTGCGCTAGAAGCAACCGGAGTTGGAACTGAATTGTATAATGCAGGATTCTGAACATAGGATCCTTTCTTTGACTTGTATTTCATACGTAGTTCTTCCTCCCTTAACTTCAAAATGAAATTATTTATGTCTAAAGTAGCAAGAGTGTCATTTTGTCTCAGATTAGACACAAATGGAACCTATTTGTCTAGCACACCATCAGCAAAACTAGAGACTTTATCTTCCATGGATGTGGTCACACCATGAGTGTGTAACTCACACATCAGATGATAGAATCGATCAATGATATCATCCAAGCTCTCATTCCCAATCGGAGAGAAAAATTTCTTAGACTGCTTGTTCTCAAAGAACTGATGAAATATGTCTTTAGGTATAGACTAAGTCAACAAGGCGTATGCTTTCTTTTCAGCATTATGCAGAGTCTTCTAGGATTCACTCATTCCTCCCAAAGTCAATTTAACTCCATTAGCACTGACTGGTACCATGTAACCAGTCTAAATGGATGTCCAAAGGTTTGGGTCAACTCCATTCAAGTAGATTTCAAACTGTAGTTTCCACTGTGGGTTTTCATCCAAAGTTAACAGCTTTGACGGTTTGTTGTGGTTTCCAATCCCTTTCTCCAGAAGTAGAAGGTTCCGGATACGCGAGTCCTTTCCAGCAGTGAATGCAGCAAACTGGTCTTCCATTGCTTTAAACTTGGTAAACTTAGAACAGGACAGATTCACTCATGTGAATGAGCTATGCGAATGGGTCACTCGTGCGAATGAAAGATACAAATGAATTCAATCGGGCGATTGGATTCAGTCGTGCGAATGAGCAGGGCGATTGTAATCAACCGCCTGGAGTTGCTTAACCGTGCGAATGAGAGATACGACTGAGATCAGTCTTACGAATTAGAGTATACGAATGGGTTCAGTTGTACAAATGATCCAATCGTGCGACTGAAGGCTGCTGTGTTTGAAAAATCGAATATTTGAACACTTTGAGACAAAATACGAATTTTCCAAAAACCCTAATCTGCCGTTTGATGAACAATCAAAACTTTAACACATGCAATCGTCAAAAAAAATTTTTGAAGCAAAAGGTGACTCTTTTGATTGAAAACGTTGGTTTTAACACCAAAACCAATTGAATCCACCAAAATCATGAACCTGGCTCTGATACCAGTTGTTAGGTCCATTTTCGTACGGAGTACTAACGGATTCTACGTGAGACCAGATCAAATAATGCGGAATCCTATTTGATAGGCGATCCAATCAATGAGAATGACAACCTGATCGATCTAATGATAAAACAAAAGTTAAGAATTGAGTAGAAATCGATCAGGAATGAACTATGAAGTTGGATAGGCTGCTTAGGGCGCTCTAGACGGCTAGGGTTTGTGAATATTCAAAGTCTCCCCTTTTTTCACGAATTATATGGTATTTATAGGTTTTCAGTTTCATTCTTACGACTGAACCATTAGCATGGTTCAATCGTGCGATTGACTCATGCGGTTTTTTCATACGCACGACTGAATCAACCTTATGTCTTAGTCATATGACCGATCCAGTCTCCTGGTTTATTCGTGCAACTAGTCCATAAGTATGATTCATTCGTGCGTATGGTCCATAAGTATGGTCTATTAGCATAAATAACCACCTAACTCAGTTGAACACATTTCTCAATTATTATTGACATAGAACTATGTACAACAACCTCAAACCTATATATGATGTTTATACATATGAATTATATTATATACAATAATAATAAGAAATACTCAAAGACAAATAAACATCAAGATGCATATCATATTTCATTAAGTAGTCACATTACATATGTGTAAGAAATGAAAGACTTTACATTTAAGAACATAAACTAGAAACATTATGTATCAACAAAAATATATGTTATATTATATATATAAAATACATATGTATATGTATAGTTGTAAAAATGCATCAATTAATCAAAAGATAAAAGAGTTACAGGAAACGTCGTTTATGTTTAATTACATAAATAGTTCTTTAGAGGTAAAAAGACCAAATTAACCTTAACTTAACTGAATAACTTAACAGTAGTTAGTTTAATGGCGGAATCTGTTATAAATGATATACATAAAGGATGATTAGAGCATTTTTTGAAGATAAGGATGATATTTGTAGTTTTCTATAAACCTAAAGGACGTTTTCTGTAATTTTGTCTAAAAGATACCATTAGCCCATATGAAATAAAGAAACACGAGAATAAAAGATAGACATTATAAAATTAAATAAAAGATAGACAGACAGTTATATTGTTAATTAACAGTCACAACTCAAATCTATTATTTTAGTAATAGAAGCATCATTAAAAAACTATTACTTGAAGTTTATTTTACAGTAAATTACCATTTGCATCCTTAACATATTTTTCATTTTAACAATTTACATCCTATAGTTTTAAAATTGCCATATGCCCATTGATGTTTTATGTTATCTTCGTTTGAAATTCTGCCGTTTTATTTTTATTTCAAATTGAGTCAAAATAACTAACACTTTTAGTTTTTCTATGACAGTTATTGTTAAAGATTCTAAACTACCCCTAAAAGTAAATAATAATAAAAACGTGTAAGACCCATTCATTAACATCTTCTTCATTCCCAACACGCCAATCACCACCTCCACAGCCCTCATCACCCCAATGACAGCCACCCGTCAACACCTCCACATCCCCCATCACTACCACCGTTGTGACTCCCATCACCACCACCGTGAGCACCATCACCACCACATAACCCCCATCACCACCATCGCAACCCTCATCACCACCACCGCAAGCCCCCTCCCCCTCGGACCATAAGCGTAGCCCCCTATTACCCCATCACCACTAATGCAACTTCTATATCACCACCACCACCGCAACACCCCCTATTACTACTGATCACACACACCCGATAGAGAGAGAGAGAGAGAGAGGAGAGGAGGGGTGGGGTGAGAATGAGGGGTATGTGATTTAATAAATAAGGGTAATTTTGTCATTTTACAAATGTTAGCAAAAAAATCTAACATCATAATGTGGAGTATGTGATTTAATAAATAATGGTAATTTTGTTATTTTACAAATGTTAGTAGAAAAATCTAACATCGTTAGTGTTTTGGACACAAACTAAGATAAAAATAAAATGTTATTGACATATGGTAATTTTAAAATTATAAAGATGTAAAGAGTTAAAATAGAAAAACACCAGTAATGCAAATGGTAAGTTACTCACGATTTTAAATTACTCTTGATCACTGAATAAGCTACCACCACCAGTAGATTGATCAAATGAAATATTTGTAGTTGATCCTCCTTGTCTAGATGCATGCATTGGCAAGCTTGTAGCGGATGTGATTAATGCAGCATTCTAGAAAAAACCGGATGATGGCATCATAGACTGATTGAACTCTCTCCTCTTTAAATCTAATTCAAAAGACTTCAACTTGTTGATAATATCCATGAGCTTGTAATCAGTGAATCATCTTTTTTGCTTTAACATTCTCACTTGTAGACTCCACTGAGGTGGAAGTGAATCCAACAACATATTCACTTGTTCACAATTTGTAAACTTTTCATCATATTTCTTCAGAATGTTTGAGACTATCAGAAAATGATTTGTTAAATTAGTAAGGTTCTCATTCTTGTATCCCATGAACAATTGAACTCTTTCTCAGCCTGTATTTCTTTGTCCTTGACTAACTCATCATTCCTATCATAAAACTCACATAAGGCATCATACAAGGATTTAGCATTTTTGTGTTCGGCATAGCGGTTGTAAATGTCTAGTGCAAGACACAAAGTTAAAGCTCCAAATGGATCCTTGTTTTGAGAGACAACTTCCCTAACAGTAACTGTAGGGATATGCGGGCCAGAAATGATTGATTCCTATTGATTGTGGTTTGTGTAATAAAAGAATCACTTCAAACATCTCTTCCAGTCTTCAAAGTTATCTTCGTTTATTAGTCTTGGAGGTCGGTTTGGTGCCACACTCTCCAAATTAGATATTGTAAGAGTTGCCATTTTATACATGAGTAAGCAAGTAGTTTCGCAGAGAATGGGCTAGTTTCACTAAAGATTAATTAGTTTTGTTGCTAATTTCGCTAGGAGTTTCAGTAGTAGTTTCACTAGCAAATAGCTTACTGATACTAGTTTCGCACACAATTTCACTCGAAACTAGTTTGAACTTTTGTTCAAAGGAAAATTCGACAGCAATTTCACTAAGAGGAATTGCACAAACACTAATGAACTTTCGTTCAAAAAAGGTACTTTCACAGGGATCAGAAGAGCAAACACAACTATCAAAACAACACTAGTTTCTCTGTATGAAGTGAGTTTTACTGGATTATCAACAATTTCATTGAATGAATCTAAAAAAAATTTTCAACACGAAATTTGATTCAAAATCACCCAAATCTTAAAGCACTAAAGATTTGATGATTATAGAAGCTTTCCACACAAAATGCTAACCGAACTTAATCAATTTCCATAGCCAAATCACTCAAAATCAATCCAAAATTGATGAAACAATGAAAAAAACAAAAACTCAATCAATTAAGAGTACAAAGGCTCTGATACCATTTTGTTGGTCCAAATAATCGATAAATGATGTAATTGCTGATCAAAACGTTCAAAATTCACTAACAAACATCCATGATAACCACACAACAATAATATAGCATCAAAAGTGTTCTATAATAATGAATACAAATCAAACAATAATAAGATCAAAGGCTCAAAATGAATTCAATTAGCTTCTGACCACCAATTACAGACTTGCAACAATAATATCTCGAATTAGAGTTTTTGGCAAGGTTTTCCTAAAAAATGTAATCAATTCAATATATAGGCTAACTAGTTTCGCTGGATGGGGAAACTGTCATGCCCATGATGATTTTCGTCCAGCGACAAAACATTGTTTTGCTTATAGTTTCATTGGGCAGCAAAAAGCACAAAATTCAAAACTTAAACAGAGTAATCTAACATAAATCCTATTACATTTAAACATAATATAAACACTAACTAAAGTGAGTCCAACCTAATCTTGATCTTCGTTTCCATTTTTTTATATTTGTATCTAAAGTCCTTCAACTTTCATGTATTGCTTATTTTGCTTCCAATTAAGCTACTTTAATCTCCAACACCTATGAATCAAAACATAAAAAAGTCAACTTTTCTATAATATTAATGATGTAAATCAAGCATTTAGATCAATTAAACATTAAAATATTGACTCATGATCACATACCCACACTTAACCTTTTGTTTGTCCTCAAACAAAACTATTTGCACAATTCACCTTACTTAATCAAACATGCTAACTTATCATAACTTTGTATAAGTTAAGGTCACAAGGCATACTTAGTTTTAAACTTTCATCATGTAAGATTCACAAGCCAACATGTAATAATTCATGTGTTAAACTTAGAATCACCTTAACTAGCATAACTTCACCTTTTTCTTTAAACATTCATACATTCATATTTCTTACAATGAAAACTCCTCTAGGTTTGTTTTGTGGGATTATATACTAGTATATCTAGAACTTTTAAACAAGAATGTACCTATGCATCATAAGCTAGTATATTAATCATGTTACCATCAATTAACACAATCAAGAGGTCTTTCATGGGTTGTAATGTTAGGATAAGGTTTAAGGTAGGATAGAAAGGGATTTTAGAGTGGCTAGTGGTGAATGAAATCCAAGTTAAACATGCCAAATGTCTTATATATCAATCTTGTTCTTCTAATTGCAATAACATCATCGAATTCTCACACTATTTTTGTTGCTTCATATTTTGGTCATTTTGACCTTGTATTTAGCTTTTTTTTTTCTTTTTTTTTTCTTTCACATGTTTATAACGAATCATACTATTATTGAATTAATACTGAGATGACACTTCTAGGTATGTTATGGATTGGACTTCATCACCCAAAGGTTTCATAATAAAGCTAAGGCTTTGTAGGCTTATCGTTTTGGGCTTATTCAAATGACAAGTTAGGGCTTAACATGGTGTCTAAAGAAATTATCAAGGTATAGGATTCAAAAGAAAAGGGTTCAAACAACTAGTTTATTCCTAATGCCTCTATCACATTTATGCACATATTGGTTCATATTTTGACACGCATCAATTACACGAGTTCTAACTTATTGGTTCAAACAACGAGTTCTAACTTACGACACGTGTATGCAAGACTCAACGGAACTAACGGAGTTTGGTAACGGAAATTTATCGAATGTCACATTATCCCCATGTTGAAAGAATTTTCGTCCCGAAAATTGCGTTACATGGTGAGAGTGCTCCATCACTGGTCTACTGCATTGGCACATAGAAACCGAAATCAAGTGAGTTTTGGATGTGTTGTCACATCATCCCCATTTTGAAAGAAATTTCGTCCTGAAATTTTAAAATCAATACCTTCGTCTGCCGGCATCGTCTTTTCGAATAGTTGAGGGTACTTAAGCTTCATTTGATCTTCTCGTTCCCATGTGAATTCC
>BJCM01004035.1:0-25138 GCA_018326385.1 Flaveria bidentis | reverse complement strand
TTGGGAATTATAATACAATTTTTTTAAAAAATAATATTTTTATAAAGTTTGTTTTATAACAAAATGTTTATTATTAAATAAAATAATCAGTGGTAATTTTTTATTATCATGATTATCATAAACAAATCCACTCACATTTACGATTATTACCATATGGTTTTATGTACCATAAAGAGTAAAAATTGTGGTTTAAAACAAGTTTGCAAACCTTTTTGTGATAATAGCTATTTTAGCTATTTCGTTTAATCTACGGTTTTTTTTTCAATCATTTCACAACAAATTCTAAATTAACCATTACCATCGTCTACGTCAAGGAACTATCATGTGGGGCATTGATCTATCGTACGGTATGTCACAACAACACCGCTAGCCCTTGGATGATGCCACACCAAAGGCAAATGTAGAGGGGATGTTCTTCGCACTTGCCTTCTCTATCCCCACACCCTTTTTGACCATTTAGCCAATTAGCTATTTGGCCATCAACTGTTTTTTTAAGAAAAATATTTTCAAATCAGAAAAACTCAATAAATACCCCTTTAGAATTCATATTTTTATACGTCTTTCAATTATTTTCTGTCATTTCCTACTCTTCAACCCTTTAACCAAAATGAAAATAACATCCCAACAACCCAAACAAATCATTCGCTACGGGTAATTCATACTCAATGTGGTTTGATCCAAGCTTATTTCCACCTTGGTAAATATCATTTGATGGGACAACTCACATTACAAACCGATTCCCATATGGATTTTTTTAATTTGATTTACAATCACTTTTAGTAAAATAAGATGGATTATTAATAATAAATTAAGAAAAATATCTTTTTATTAATTAAATAAATTTTATAAAATAAATTTTACTTCTAAAACATCAAACTTTTTTAAAAGTATTATAGTAATTTTAAATATTTACATTTTTTTAAATGTTTGCTTTAAAACAAGATTATTTTATTTTTCTTTTGTAAAAAAATTAGAAAAAAATTTAAAAATTTGATATTATTGTTTGTTATTTATAATACTTATTTATATATGATTTCAATTATGTTCTATATTAAAATGTCGTGTTATAACTAATAAATCTTTTTCCTAATTAATATTTTATATTTTTAACTCTGTGTTTTCTAAAACTAGTAAATAAATGAATAGTAATAAGCTTGTACACGTGCGAGAAACACCACACGGCAACAAAACGCATACTGTTTTCCCCCCTTCTCTCGCTCTCCCAGAAGGCAGAAACCATCAAACGAACGTCTTCTTCCTCTTCCCCAAACTTCTAAAAGCCTCATTCAACCATACGCATTTCTCACACAATCATGAATGCAACTTTCCACAAAATCGGCATTAAAGCTTACCATCACATACGCATCAGGTCTTCAATTGCAGATTCAATCGGTATTCCGATTCACATAACTCATGTCCACCAAAAACTGCAACATTCCAACGCCTTTTACTCCCGATTCACGCCTCGAACATCGATGGAGATGGTGTTTAATGTACCACCTCGTCGGTTTAGTAGTAGTAAGACCAATGGCACCACGCCATCCTCTTCTGTTACGAATAGTGGACCGATTTGGTGGTATTTGGGCATGATTAAAGCTCGACCCATTCTTACTAAGAGCGTTACGTCGGCTATCATTTATACGGCTGCTGATTTGACGTCTCAGGTGCGTTTGATTATTAGGTTTGATTTCTCTCTTACGTTCATGAATAGTGCGCTTTACGTGAAGAGAATCGTGGGTGTGTGTTGATTTTTGCAGCCGTGTGTTTGAGTTCATGATTGTTTGATCTGACGCGTTTTTTTTATTCGTTTAGGTTTGATTGGTGGTTATTTTGTCATGTAGTGGTTAAACATTGTGCAAATTGAGAAAATTGAGCGATGTTTTTGATTGAATTGATTGATTGATTGATCTTCTTATCTCGGTTCCTTAGAAATTAGGGATCATGAAAGTATGGATGAAATTAAGATTTTTATTTGTTCATCCTTCAAGTTTGAGGGCAATCGTAGATATTTATTTAGGTCTATGATCTTTCTGTTGGCCTTTT
The DNA here is from genome assembly GCA_018326385.1 of Flaveria bidentis. Classification (NCBI taxonomy): domain Eukaryota; kingdom Viridiplantae; phylum Streptophyta; class Magnoliopsida; order Asterales; family Asteraceae; genus Flaveria; species Flaveria bidentis. Next base: position 23,095 of record BJCM01004035.1, on the reverse strand, counting down.
ATATTTATTATTAGATTCTGTGGTTCTCAGTCATGAATCGACGTTCATTTTTGGCAATTTCTTGATTTCTTATAGTCTCTTTATGGCCTTGTCATTCGTCAATATGTATAGACTTATCATATTATGTGGTCCTATAGTCTCTTATGAATGTCCAAAAACTCAATTTTTGATGGCTTTAGGTCTAAAGAAAATACCAGTAAAAAATGGTCCCTAACTCAAGTAGATTTTGATCTAACCTTTCGGGTGACAGAGAGTTAAGACCCTGGTTCCCTCCACAATCTCAGGTTCGAACCCAGCTACCAATGGTTTCTACCTTTAACCCCTTGAAAGTCCTGGGTATCAGTGGGACTTGTGAGTTTTTCCGGTGATGGGTTCTCACAGTTATAATTTAAATGTAGAACTGAAGTAAAATGTATTGATAGAATTATGTTTTACTGTTATTCGGATATAGATTTGAAGTCATTGTAGCCTTCTTCTGATATTGAGTTTAATCTCATGCTCAGACAATTACACGGTCATCTTCAGAGGAGTATGATCTCATCAGGACATGCCGTATGGCTGGATTTGGAATGTTTATATTAGGTCCAATATTGCATTTCTGGTTTAATTTTGTGTCAAGAGTGTTACCGAAGCAGGACCTTGTGTCAACTTTTAAAAAGATGCTTATGGGGCAGACTATACTTGGACCTATAATGAATGCTTTGTTTTTCTCTGTGAATGCAGGCCTGCAAGGTATTTACTTCTGTTTGTGGATTATTTGTGCATTAAACACTATAATTTCCTTATAATCTGTTTCTGAGTTCCACTTGATTTTGATGATTGTAGTAATGTGTGATAGATGAATATTTATGTTTAAATCTGGTGCGGTTGTTGGATCTTTCAGGTGAAAATGTTAAGGAAATAATGGCTCGATTAAAGAGAGATATGTTGCCGACAATGATCAGTAATGCTATTTACTGGCCTGTATGTGACTTCATCACATTCAGATTCATTCCTGTTCATTTGCAGGTAACCACTAATACCTCATTTTCTCTACAAACTTTGTCCTTTGGTGAAATGAAATAAACGTAGTCCTCAATCTTTAATCAATTATCATTTATCAATATCATCATTGCTTAATATGGGATGATTTTTAAAAAAGAATATTTGCAATGATTATTACGAGTTTATTTTCAACCTGGGTACTTTGTGGTCTAGTTATCATCAAGAATTTGTCACCTACTCGGAATTCGTGGGTTTGAGTTTAATCTAAACAGGTTTGAGTCGGTTTGCAGTTTGCTAAACACGCTGGGTTTAGGTCAACGGTTCGTGGTTGTGTCAACCCGCGAATATGTGTGTCGTGTTCATGAATCTAATGCCATTTTTGGGTTCGTGTCATGCAATGTTTTGTAACTAGACCGAATGACCGATCATCTAACCTGTTGTGTTACTGGTCTATTGGTCTGATCGATTGGGCAGTTTTTAAAAACTGGGTGAGGTCATACATAATATAAGTTTAAAAACTATATATAATTAATTTAAGGCAAAATATAAAACAATTGTCTTTTCTTATAATTTGCTATTATAGTAAAATATGAAAGCCATAAATAAATAATATACAAGTAGTGTGAAGTAGAGTGTGAAGCAGTGAACTAATCAATAAATGAGATTTTAAAAAGAAAAATATGGATATTTTATACGACTACATGATCCGGTTTACCTGTTGAACCCGTTCGGTTATGACAAAATTGTGTCATTTTTGGTTCACATAAAGCTCCTAAGGTGCGAACTCGCGTTCAACTAGTCAATTCATGAACGCAGCCTATTTAGCACCCCATTTAATGTATTTCTTTTTATGTCTTGAGCATTGACGTTTTGTGTTTGTGTAACAATGCAGCCGCTAGCAAACAATTCGTTTGCGTATGTATGGACCATTTACATCACATACATGGCTAGCTTATCAAAAGCAGACTCCAACTAATCAAACACAAGATCTTTCTGTTGTCAGACAAGTCAAAGACCCAAGTTTCCACACACAGGCAACAGTATCTTGTAAATGGAGATGCAGACAACATCATCATCATCAACATCACCATCTTGCTTTACCTTGAATCATGTTCACAAAATCCAAAACCACACTATTTTAATCACTAGGGTTCAAATCTATACAATTGCTTACAAGTTATATGTTCTGATATCTGTTTCTCATTTCATAAGTGAATTGAATCAACTTTACAATTTATCTTGTTAAGGTTGTTTTTCATGTCCCCAACAACATCATCAACAATCATGAGGAATGACAACAGACCATGAACACGACAACTTGAATAAATGCAAGAGAATACACGCGCACCATGGGAGGCATAACCCCTTATGCTATACAAGACTCATGACTAATAAACCATTGAAACCTAAAAGTCCCCTAAAACAAAACAGAGACAAATATCAGATGCCCTTCAACTTAAAGAATCACCTAACAGGCAAAACTGCAACCGCAATTTTCTTAATCAGAAGTGCTAAAACGTAAGCGCTCGTATTGTGTTGACCAATTCCCTCCAAGTTTGCTTGGATCACACTCCATTGCGACACTAAAATCTAAAACTGACACTGCGGGTACCCTATGCCTTTGCCTGTATGACCCAGTTGCTATTTGACCGATCTTTGACCGAGCAAGCACCCCAATACATGGTTCCATCAATCTCTTCAAGTAAGCATCCAAACCAACATTTAACAAGTTGACACATTCATCTGAAACAATTAACCCCTCAGGCTCCAGTTTCTCCTTCAAACGACTCCTCAAATGTCTACTATCAGGTAACTCAAAACTGCTTTCACATGTATGAGACCGGGGTCGGGAGCTAGACGTATGGTATAAAGTTTTACGGGCTGGGGCCAGTTTCAGAGAAATACCAAGAGGAGCTGTAACCGGGCTTCTGCTTTGAATCCCAGGACTTCCAGAAACCACCTCTTCACCATCTTCAACAGACAAAACTTCAACAGGTGGTCTGCTACCAAGAGAATGTAGTTCAGTTGGACTCTGATGGGCCTCCTGGTGCACCTTCGACCCATTTGGCCCGAGAGGACTAAACCGGTCCTTAAACTTGCGGTCACATGGAGATCGGCTCTTGCGAGGTGATAAAGGAAATGCATCTCCATAGAGTGTCTGCAGACTGTTCCTTTGTGGGGCCCTTGAAACTTTGACATTGAGAGAATTTGCTAACTTTTTCACTGTTGGAGGCGGGACTTTCGCGAGAGCAGCATTTTTCACAATCGAGGAAATTAATCGATTGTGAAGAGGTAGATTTTCCCTTCCAATAGTCCGGATGCAGAACTTGTCAAAATCGCTCTTGCTGAGCTGGAGACTGAATAGTTTGTTGAGCAAATTGAAATATTTCTCTGATCTTTGTTGTCCAATCTTTTGATGTAAAAGAGCTTTTAGCTCTAATGTATCTATTCTTGTATACTGCTGATTTGCACCCATCTTCTCTTAAGTACCTACAATCCAAACAATGTCAGTTTCCCAATCAACATTTTTATTTGAATAGTAAAATAATTTGTATCAGTTGCAATTAATGTCTCACCAATTATAGGAAAAACTAACCTTTAATGTCTCAAAGGTCATTCAAAAACAGTCACACATAACCAGCTATAAGTAAAGAAGTATGAAATCAATCTAAACACATACATCTATTGATATAACTATGATACATAAGATGGCTACGATCCACATCTTTCTCTCTCCCATCATCTCCGGCCTGTACAAGTCCTTATGCGACTACGGCAATTCTCCACTTAGAACTGGTTATGTATCCTATCCTATAGATAGGATAATAATCAAGATATGTTAAGAACACCTAATCAACTATCACCATCAATTTTCTAATCATTTATATTGTTTAAACAGTATGATACAATGAATTCCAGCTATCCCCAATCAATTGATGATAAAGAATGACATACTTCCACATATGAATCTTTATGTTAATTAGAACTAATAAGTTCCAACTACAGTTTCAACTCTAGTAAAAAGTTAACAAATTACTGATACATAATCAAAGATAACATCACCCCTTCGAAACTAACGTTCGATGATGTTAAAAAATTCCCAATTTTGTACCAATTTGATCGATAATGAAAGAACAGAATCAATAAGAACTCAAAAGCATCTTTCGATAACAACATAGAGATAAATTCTGTGATTGATCTCGATCTACAGTGGACATTCGAATTCAATAATTCATCAACAAAAAAGCGATCAGATGAGAGAGAATCGACCTGAATCGAGGTTCTTGATTTCGGCAATTGAGTTGTTGTGCGGAGATTCTTCGATGATTCGTTGTAAATCGGCGACGGAGCTGACTATAATCTTCCGATCAAGTGTTGGATTAGCAGCAATCGAAACCCTAGAGTTTTAATTTAGGAATTGGAAAACCCCTTATGTCGAATTGATGCTGACAATCGCTACTTATGAAGAACAAGAATTGACCCCGCTTGACAATCTTTTGGTGAAAGGTAAAAATAGCCCTAAACTTAACTCCATATTGCAAATACAACTCTTAAAAGTTTATTGTATGCTAGTTTACTCGTTCAATCATAAACTATTATTGTTGTTTAAAAAGATACATAAGTTATAATATTGATGATAATATTTTATATATTAATTTTTTATGTATAATTTATAACATTATTTGTATTTAACATTAGTAGGTTTTCTCGTTAAATATTTATACATCTAAATAATGTATAATATGGAATGAAATAAATTTATAAATAAAAACTTTAACTAATAAACAAATTAAACTGAACATGAAAAATAATATTTTAAATTAATAAACATCCAAAAATTTATTTGTATACAACATTTGGTGTTTTATTGGTTATTTTCTTATCATTATCTAATATTAATAATTTTAACATCTATTTACTTTTAATTCGAGATGATGCAACATAGAGCTGATCATTATCCATGTTTAAAAACAAAATAACTTGGGATAGTGATTATTATTGGCTCTTGTTTTATTTTCATTGCATAACATATTGATAACAACTATCTTCTTTGAAATTTAAAATAAATTCTTTTGCTTGAAGGTGTCAAAGCCAACCGTGGAATAAAAATATGATTTTCAATATTACTTCTAGATACATCAAAACAATTTGTACATATCAAACGAACTCCTATCAAACATAATAATAAAAATATGGCAATACACATAAAAAGAAAATAAAAATGTTTAAAAAGTAAAAACATGTAATACCTCATTATAGATTAAAGTAAAAACTGTTGAAATAGACCACCTTTAAAAAAATTAAAGTAAAATAATATTAATCTAAAAACACAATTGTAGACAATTATAGGTTAAATCATAGTCGCAGAGGATGAAAGTTCAAATATAACAAAAAATAAGTACCTTTTGTTGAGGAAAACTTGATAAAACCGAAGCCAAAATGAGAACGTAAACTTGAGTATGATTTAAAATCGAGGGTCGTAAACTTGGGATGGTTGAGAAATATTTTAAAATCGAGTATGATTTCATTTCCAAAAAAAGATACCTATGAATTCCTTCAATCTGGAGAGAAGTTGATTAAAAAATTCTGTAACTTTTGTCAAGATTTGAATATAAATTGAGTATTTAATGGAAAAATACAATCAAAGAACCAATTTCATAGATAAAGAAATCATAAATAATTTGTACAGTTTTTATTGATGATTTTATTTGAAAAAAGAAAAAAAATATTGGGTATGATTTAATTTCTAAAAAAAGATGTGCTTTAATTTAGGGTTAAATTTTCAAAATTTCCTTAAATATCTCTTGTACATAAGTTAACTTTTAGTTAAATGAACCTAGACTAACACTAAAAATAGATACATATATAGGTGGGAATTGAAAAAAATAAAGTCAAGAATGTCATGTAATACTAAAGTTATTGTTTTATTAATAAGTATTAATTCTTATTATCAAAAAAATATTGATAAAACATATATTATAGAATTTAAACGTAAAAAGTACATCAATTATTATTAGGTTATCCTTTGAAGATTGTATGATAATTTAATAACTTATTGTTTTTTATTTTTGACAATGAAAACTTTTCGGCTAAAGATCCTAATGTATTCTTTATTTTATACTTCGCAGGATGATTTAAGAACGAAACTATGGAAAACAATGGTGTTTGGTATTGTTGTCAATAAGGAAAAGAACACGAAAACGTATGTAACCATGAAGTTATTGATCAAACCGGATTTTAAGTATTGTTTAAAAAAATAATGCGTATCAGAAATGTTTGTTTTATAACGTAGTAGCAGATAAATCATAGATGTCTACTTAAAAGGGATAAAAAGTGATCGACACTTGCTCAAGATTACTGATTACTCTAATATTTCCACTAAAATTATTAGACTCCTCTTAATCGTATTTTTTCTTATGAAAATCCTTTATGCTTGCTTTTAGTAACATTAGAAGAATGATGACTGAGAATATTTAATGTGTTTTTTTACTCCACTTGTTTAACCTAAACCACTTATATTACTCTAATTAATCTTGGCAACTAGTGACCCAACACATAGTGGGTAGTACGTAGTCAATTTTGATCTCAAAACAACCCAAAACTAAAGTTTGGTTTTAGGTTTCCAAAAACTGTTCAGTTTCTTTCTTTTCTAATTTTTAGTTTTCGGTTTTTACGTCGCTTTAAGTTTTACCATTTTAGCTTAAAAATGCATGAAATATATAGAACAACGTTTGTTAATGAAACTAAAATTAAGTAAACTTGTTTTAGTCAACCAACCTCTCTAATGCTTATTTATGGAAATTGACGTATATCGTTTGTTTTTAAAATCCCTAAGGATCTTTAAGGACCTAATGCTTAGTGGTGTGGGATGTTTTTACTTCACAAATACTTGATGAACAACTTATATATTTCTTTTGCTTATTCGCCTACTTAGTTCCTCAAATTCACCAAACACCTACCTCAAGGCTTCATCGGAAACACTTGGATTCAACCCACAGTTTTATTGTTTGGATTACAATTTCCATGACTTCCTTAATCACTTTGGTAAGGAGCTGAAAGTGTATTTCTCAGTGTTCTTTTGATAAGAACCAAGATTGGCTTATTTCAACTATAAGTATTAGGGACAACTATAAAATATAAGTTTAATTTGATTTTCTTTGTTATTGTACATTTGTTAATATATTCAATAAATTTTATTATGTTTATTCCGACCCGACCTGATCGGATAACCCGGAAATTTTTATGTTGTTTCGTTACAAATCTAATTACTAGAAAATAATGACCACATAGGAAAAAATTTCTGGTTCCGCCACTGGAACAACTCATGCATGAATAATTAGCACATACATATAACATACTAGCTTTAGTAAACTCGTGTATTACACAGGTTGAATAAATAAAATATTGATATAATAAATTTATTAATTAGAAAATGGTATTTTAAGATATGATATGACTGAAATTACATATAAGAAATGACTATAAATACTAAAACAGTGATATTAACTTTTTAATTTTTTTTAAAATAAACATTTTATTCTAAAACAAACCTTATAAAAATGTTATTTTTAAAAAGATTTCTTATTACAACTCCCAAATTTGATTATTTTTTGTTTTCAAAAAATTGGCTTATTAAAAATATCACTTTATTTATAAATAACCTTAATAAATAAATTTCTTTCTTAGTTTATTATATATTAAAATGTATTAAAATAAATGTATTAGTAATTAAAATAATTATTTAATAAAAGAGAGATGCGGGAAAAAAATGGTAAAAATGATTGCGGTGCTAACACGTGACACTTCTATTTACCTTTTTATTAGGATAGTAAGATAAGATAAGATGTGTTTAAAAACAAGATATATGCATTAATATAACCTAAAATCGATCAAAAGATAAACCATGAAAATAAACATGTCGTAGATAGTTATGTATACAAACACATGTGTTTTTTTTTTGTTTTTCTAGTTTAGTTTGGTTCATTTTTCTGATATGGGTACAAGCGAGATCAAAACCGAACTGCAAAATCGGTTTTAGAAAAATACTTAACCAAACTATCAGTTTTTTTATCGGGTTTGATTATCAAAGTTTTATTATTTTAATTTCAGGTCGGTTATTTGAGCTTCATACTCACCTCTACCTACTAGTCTAGTCATCTAGTGGTATGGAATTTACACCAACAAAAACAGTATGAGCTTAATCATTTTAAATATAAACTCAAGTGGAATTAGATGTAGTAAAAAAATTATTGTTCAAGTGAAAATCTTGGTAACTAGTGACTGATTAGTGTAACTTACACTTAAAATATTGAATGGAGTCATCAAAACCTTTTAATGTTCACCGCCAAAATTTGAAATTTTAGTGATCGTAGTGTTTTCAATTCCCGCTAAATTATTCCAAAGTACAACTTAAAATATTGGTGTATCTGGACCCAATGGTTAAATATTCAATACTGTTGTAATGTCTAGGATCACTATTTGATTAATATCTAACCACAACAAGACAACATAAAAATATACTGAAAATAATATCAAAATAAACATCACTCATGCCCACTAGACACGACAATCTAGTTGGTAATTAAAGTGTTATGTTCATTCTTTTTAATCATTTTTTAATATGTTCATAATAGTTATTCAACGATCCTAAACAAAATGATTTTTTTAACAACAAATGTAAGAACTTGTTCCAGATTCACTAATTAACAAAAATAGAGTTAGTTATGCCTCTATAATAACTTAAGGGACAAAAATGTAACATCCTAATAAATGTGTTTTAGGACATCAAGCTTTATAGTATGATAACAATGGTAGACTTCACATTGTACCAAAGTACATTGTGCCTCACAGATCCCTATATTTCAACACACTTAATTTTGTTCAAATGATTGAATACAATCGGTAGAATTTACAAACTTCTAATCTGTCTTTTAAATACAACAAGAATGTAGTACCTGACAAGGCCGTATGTCGAAAAATATATAACCAAGTTTGATTCCTTCGGGTTATATAAACACATCTTTTGCCTTAGAAGATGAAGAGTCGGATAGCAGGCTGACCTCGGCTTCATCACTCCCACGCAGAGTCAAGTTTTCATGGTCTTCAACATCACCATCAGTAGTATTTACTTCATCATCAGAAATAAAGTGGGCCCACTTCTTATTCTTCGCGTGAATAATGGCAGGGTACAGTATGAACCCGACAACAAGAACTACACATGTTACTAGAAATGTTCTTGCAGATGCCAAACACATGACAAGTACGAGTAAAAAAGCAGGAGGTACACACAACAACGTTGCACTGAATGTTTCGAGAGGAACTTTATAAGGTCTGTGAAGATCTGGTTTCTTTATTCGCAGTTTTATAAAAGCTGCGAATTCAAACAGCATTCCTATTGCATAAAGAAAGTTTAGAATTTCCAAGATTTCTGTAAAACTCATCCATGATAAGAAGATTACACCGGTTGCTGAGCATAATATGCTGATTGTGGGCGTCCCAAACTTCGACCTGTGGGATTCGGACTTTTAAATACCACAAACAAGAAATCTTGAACCACGGTTAATTCAAAGAACATTTTGATTCCATTAGTAATGACATCACAAATTGCTCAATCAAAGAGAGATTCAACAAATAAAAGAAAGATGGATCCTTGGCTAAGTTGTTTCTTTCACTCATATAACTATGTAGTTTCCTTATCAACCCCCCGAAGAAAGCAAAAAAGCAGTGGGAAATTCATGTCTTTAACTAATCACATGTAGAGATAATGATAACACCGCATAGAATTGAGTAATTATCCTATAACATCCAAGATTGAGCTATAGAGATTCAAAATTTGCACTTTGATAGATGTTTTACCTTAAAGGGCTATGGATATCACATTATATATCATACGAAGATGATACGAAATGAAACAATTAAGTTGTAACAAACACATACCTTGAAGCAAATACAGAAGGAAGCATCCCCATTTCACTCATACCAAGCAGCTGGAAAGCATCACTACTCATTTCAGCTTCAAACAACCCTAAATTAGACATAGCAGAAGCAGCTTGAATCCACCATTTAAGCCAAGATCCCCCAATTAACATCCCAACTTCAGCAAAATACCCATCAGTCCACTCCCTATAATCCGATCCCGACCCTGTCCCCGCCAAAAGTGGGATCAAATACGAACAAACGACAAGTATAACAGCACCATAAAGAGCTTTAGGAAATGTCCTACTAGGATCTTCAACCTCACCAGCAAGTGTACTAGCTTTATCCCAATAATTTAAGTTCCAAAACATGCTATTGAAATACCCCCTCCATTCCACTTTCTTGAAATCAACCGAAACCCATCTTTTCGGCCGAATTTTAGGGATTGAAAGCAAACCCATCACCACAAATGGTAACAGTGAAAAACAGGCAAGAACAACAGCAGAGATTCCAACAATATTAAGACCTCTGTAGTTCAAATAGGTCAACAAAACAGTAATTGCTAAAACAGCTGGTATTCTAGCATACATTTGATCAAAGATTGGAAGCGAATGCTTAAGGTAATCAAGAAATAACACAGGGTAAAGTGCATTATCCATAACTCCACTAATCCATTTCCAAAACCCTTCTTGAAAGCCCCAAAAAGGTCCAAAGGCTGATGAAATCCAGATGACATAACCACCATTTTTAGGGAAACTTGTGGCTAATTCAGCTGTAACTAGGGCTTCTGGAATGCTCCAAAAAAGTGGGAAAATCAAGAACCCTAGTAAAGAAAGTAAAGCCCCACCTCCCGATTTGACTGAATCTTCTACACCAAATGGACCACCTGAAACTTCATAGAAGATTAGGGCAATTAGGGGTAATAAAGTTAGTTTAGGGTTTGATTTCTTATCAGAACTGTTGCGATCATTGTTCAAGATCGAATTTTTATCTCCACCCATTCAAGAAAGATGAATTTTGACCGATCGAAACAGCTTTTTGCCACTATGCAATCAGTCAATCATCATGTTCTTGATTGATGTACAGATTTTGTAAGATGGGTTTTGATTGTTGTTGAAATTAAGTGAATATGCAGATGGAATCAAGATGAATCTGTTTGTGGAATAAACAAATTTGGGCGATGATTTGATTGACTTGTGGATAACAAGTTGAGATTGTTTAAAACACAAAAACTGTTTACCCATATGTTTGCAGCCACGTTTGACGTGTGCATTTTACTATCATCTTGGGAAAACAAGGGATATTATTAATATATTTATTGGATTTTGTTAGATTTTGGTGAAACTAAAATCATGAATCATGTGAAGAGATGTCGCAATCATCATTTCGAGAAATGCACGAAATTATTTCAAAAAATAAATTTATTTTAATCAGGTTAATTTATTTATTTTTTAACGGGAATAATATTTCAAATAATATTTTTTGCTTTTTGATTTAACTTTTGGTATTTTTTGTTTAAAGTGAGAATTAAATCTAATACTTTTTATATTTACATGATTCATCGTTAAAGGTTTTGTTAATTTAATGTTTTAGTTTAATATTTGAGTCGATATAAATGATGAGATACGTGCATGAAACATTATAGAACGGAAATCGAGGCTCTGATACATGTACGTAGTCCAAACATGTTATTAAAACTATACGTGCATAGAAAATCATAAGAACCAGAAAAACTTATCAAAAGAGGTTTCGGCAGGCTATATCACATCAACTAAGGGTCGTAAATTGAATGAGTGCACTATGACTGCATAGGTTTGTACATCAGTACAATGGTTGAAATATTAATGTTGTTAATAAACATGATTATAATAAACTGTTTTGTAAACGTTTACCGGCTGAGATGTTACGTATTTAATGGCAGGGCTTGTGTAACATTATGCTAAAAAGATTTAATTTCACTACCATTATATTTGAGGTGCCCTTATACTTTAACTTATACATGTTTAGTTTCCTGTAGGTCAACTCCTTTGATCCATATGTAGTTTTCTGGGTTCATACACACAATCATATTATTCTTATAGGACTTCAACTTAAAAATTAACCTGCAGACATTAACCAAACAAAATTAGGACTCAATTCTCCATACTTGCAGCCAATCACCAGATATTAACAATAATTTACCTGCATAAAATCAAAACAACATATTTGGATTAAGATGGGTTTGAAGAAGTTTTTAATTTACTTAGCAAAAGAAAATTAATTGATGAGGAAGCGAAAAAAATTTGGTATTTGTTCATAAACAAAAGAACTACATGTATCGTAAATTAGAGAAGGAAAACTCATACAATAATCAATTCTTATTCACGAAACTGATTCGAATAAAGAACATGAAATGTACATCCTGTTTAACAGTCCAGCAAGGTGCGCACCCCCTAATCAACGCATTAAATGTAAGGTTTATTCCGTCTTACATTATGGTTCTTCCCCCAACGTACTTACCTTCACACTTCTCTGTTCAACGTTGGTTGATAAATGTGACAACTTTTTAATTCTCATGTTAATTTTTGATTTAGCGGGTGGTTGGAGGATATTACGTGAAGTTTGGGCCGGGCAACCTTTGGCTAAGTTGGTAATAATATGAAATTGCAATTAACAAATGCTAAAACAGCTGCCTCTTTTTTCTTCATCTCGCCACAAACCTACCTAGATGAATTAGTTAAAAGATTATTTAAGTAAATTAAATAAGACACTAACAATAAAATGACTCTTGAAATACTTCTCAAGTGTCATTTTTTTCATTTCTAACAATTTTAAGATTGATGTGTCATCCCCATCTCATGAGATGTCTTTATCATCATCATTCACGCTATAAATGTTGGAGCAGTTTTGAAATAGCAACTATTTATTTTGTCATCTTGAACATCAGATGCATGTTGCCTTATTTGTTTAGCCAATTTATAAGTATTCTTGTGCCTTAAAGAAAGAGTCAAAAAAATTGAAATCACTATTTGAAACCTTTCTTAAAAAAAAAAGTTTTGGTTTAATACCTCAGCTCTATCAAACTCCTGCTCCGCTACATGCTTTTTATCAACGTTAGAGTTCATTTCAATATCAGTGGATCTTGTGTCATCATTGTTTCCATTTCAATCACATAACATCGGAATGTATTCAAATAAACTAGACTTGCTATTTTTCTTTGACATAATGGCATAAGGCATTTTTAGCTTCCTATGACTGTCATTCGAACATGCCATAATATCTTGGAAATATTTCAAGAGAGCATTGTACCCAATAATGGCAAGAGGCCAAGGAGTAAGCTTTAGATTAAAGTAATCAAAAAACCCGCCATCTAGCAACTGGTCACATAAACTAAATGTAAACTGCGTACAGTAACTGCTCTAAATGAATTACTCAGCAGTCATTTTACTTTGGAAAGCAGTAGCTTAAGTTAAAATGGCTAAATGCAATAACTTGAATGAGGTCTGGGTTCAAGCAGTTATCTACTCCCTAATTCTACCTAGTATTAAATGGCCAAGCAACACACTTTTTGATTTGATTAGTTTCTTTCCCCCAAAACTATTTATTACAAACAAATACCAATCGATGAAATGATCAACTGAACATCAACAAAATAACTGATGTATCATATAGAGCTCCCTCCCAACTGATGCTTAATTATCAATTCTACAGATGTGATATGATATGTAGTTGAGCTCCTTATCATACAAACAACATAGTAAAACAAAAGGTTGTTGAGCTCCTTATCATACAAACAACTTAGTAAAACAACATAGTAAAACAATATAGTAAAACAACATAGTAAAACATAGTAAAACACATCTGCAATTATCATTCTCTCTCTGACGAAAAGCTGTTGAAACTTGGTTTAACAACCGACACGTGCATAATCTGCATAGGACGTTGAATATGTGATACTCTTAATTTCCGCCGTAGATTAATAAATGAACGGCCCTGATTTTAAATACTATTCTATCTCTTTGCTAAATTAACTATAGAGTAATTAAAAGATACGTAACAAAAGAGTAATTGAAAGAAGAATAACAAAATGTCTGCTCTTAGAAGGATACTGGTTTGAACCAAAACTTTAGTTTTCTAAAAACTCATTTTTATGTTTTTTTAGAGTAAATTACAATTTTGATACCTGTTTTTAATGGTGTTAACAAAATCAGCCCCAGTTTAACAGTTTGCATACCCGAGTTTAAGAATGCTAACACTTTACGTACCTCCGTCCAATTTCTGTTAAACAATTGTTAAATCTCCCCCACGTGCTTCTCACGTGAGGGGCAAAACTGTCAATTCACCCAATTTATTAATTATTTTAAGAGTAAATTGCAATTTTCATACATGTGTTTTAGAAGTGTTAACAGGATTGCCCCCAGCTTAACAGTTTGCATACCTGAGTTTACAAATGCTAACATTTTACGTACCTCCGTCCAATTTTTGTTAAACAATCATTAAATCTTCCCATGTGCTCCTCGCGTGAGGAGCAAAACTATCAATTCACCGTGAGCAGCCTCTACAACAACCTCTCTCTCTAAACCGTACCTTCAATCCCATCCCTCCAAAACCTCTCGCTGAAGACTCTCAAACTCACCGTCTCCCACCGCTTCCTCACCACCCTCAAACTCTACCCCGCCGCCCACATCAGCCACCTCGCCGTCAACAACCGCCACCTCTACGCCACCTCGGGTGACCGCATCCACATATTCGACATGACGTCATTCTCCATCATCGACACTTTCACTGTCTACAATTTCTCATCAGGTTAAGTCAAATCCCTCACGTTTTATAACGGAAAAATGTTCACATCTCATTTGGATAGTAATATTAGAATCTGTAAACTAACGGAACACAAATGGCATAAACACGCCAGAACCCTACCGATGGTGGAAGATTAATAAATTGGGTGAATTGATAGTTTTGCCTCTCACGTGAGGAGCGCGTGGGGGAGATTTAACGGTTTTTTAACGAAAAATTGGACGGAGGTACATAAATTGTTAGCATTCGTAAACTCATGTATGCAAACTATTAAGCCGAGGCTGATAGTGTTAACACCCTTAAAACACAGGTATGAAATTTGCAATTTACTCTTAAAATATTTGACAGTTTTGCCCCTCACGTTGGGAGCACGTGGGGGAGATTTAACGGTTGTTTGACTGAAATTGATCGGGGGTATGTAAAGTGTTAGCATTCGTAAACTCAGGTATGCAAACTGTTAAGCTAGAACTGATCCTGTTAACACCTCCAAAATACATGTATAAAAATTACAATTTACTTTTTTTTTAAATCATAAATTCTGACCCGAACTCATTTTAACATTTTGATCCGCCAATTTTACACACTCTTCCTAAACTTCTGGTAATCAGCAACAAGAAGTTCCCGCGTCATCTGTCTTCCTCAATCAACAATGCCCGAAAACCCTCTGGATGCAATCTGCACCACCATTGCAAGAATTTCAGTCTCCGTACAAACAAATCTTTCTAAACTTATCATCATCCCCCAAAAATCACCTACACCCACCAATCTACAGGCTTCAGTTTCTGCATCTGCTCCTCCTATAGCTACCTCTTCGATGCTAGCCGCCGGTTCTTATCCTCCTCAACCCACGGACCCACATACAAAGGTATCTTTTTTTTTTGTTATACTTGTTAACACGGTGTATTTAATCTTATTTGAAACTTTTGTGATTTGATTTGTGGGAATTCGTCATGCCCACCAAGTGTTCGATGAAAGTCCTGAATCAGGAGTAAAGTATGATATTTGTATCATTGGTTCTGATTCTGTACTGCAGTGTTCTCTTTTTTGATGAACATGTTAAAAGTTAAAGGATTTAGAAGAAGTATGCTTTATGCCATCAAAATTTGAAATATGTTATGTGTATGTGTTTTCCACATTCCATTGCCCTAAAGGGGTATAAAGTTATTGGTCACAACTCACATTGTGATTTTGTCATTAGTAATAATCTGTGGGCCCTAAAAGGATGCTATTAGGGATTTATGGTGGGTGTAACTTGGAGGGGAAGAATCAAGAATCACTAGGGCTTGTGTTCTAGGCATATAATTATATGAATAAAACATCTAATTTTGAATTCTTAAAGTTATAATGACTGTAAAGTGTGTGAACTAAACGTTTATGTTGAGAGGTTTAGAAAGGTCTTGGCACAACACGTGTTTGTTTGTGTGTGCGTGATAAGTAAACAGAAATCTATATCAGAAAGCATCCACAAGCACGCACTCTGCACAATTGTGGATTTCTTATGCTTGTGTTTTATGCAGCATGCTGGTCCGGTGACTAGAGAAGAGCTTGGAAGGGCCACATGGACTTTCATTCATACTCTTGGTGCTCAGGTTATCTCTTGTTACTTGTGGTAATTTGTGTATTTTGTGTGTGTGTGTGTGTAAAAATAAGTATGTTTGCACTTGCGTGTATGCATAAAGCTACAAAAAATTAGATAAATAAAAATAATGCCTTTAACACTCCTATCAAAACATATCCTATAACATATTCTACATGCTCAACACTTGCATTATTTTCCCAATTCAATCTATTTTTAGGGCTTTTATTACCATCAAATTGTTTGAACTATTAATTTTTATGCTGTTTAACTAGCGTGTCTTGCTTCTTTCATTCATTTGACATTGCCTTTCAGTTGTTTGAATTAATATTCTTAATGTTGCAACACATTTCAGTACCCAGAAAAGCCAACCAGACAGCAAAAGAAGGATGTAAAAGAACTGGTATTACTCCCTCTTATAATTTCTGCCTCATCTTTCATTCTTATTAATTTATCAGTTTATCATATATTCTCTAAGGGACTAAAAAGAAAACAAGTCAAATAGGTCACACAATGGGTTGAAAGCCATTTGAAGTGTATACAAACACATAAAAAGCTACTACATTGCATGCACTAAAAAGATGCTAGATTGTTTTTGACATAGTATAGTTTTGTAATCATAGTTAGCACATTGTTTATTTATTGAATAACCAATTGTGCTATGATGGGATTGGATTTGTGCTGCAGATGGCAATACTGTCTCGCATGTACCCGTGCAAGGAATGTGCAGACCACTTCAAAGAAGTTTTAAGGTACTGCCTTTGAATGTTTGGCATTATTATATTGGCAATATGGAAATTAAAACATATTATATATTCGACGTTCATCTCTTTTTAATTCATGATGCTGAAATTCATGAACTTTTACTTGTTTGGCAGATCAAATCCTGTACAGGCTGGTTCTCAAGCTGAGTTTTCCCAATGGTTATGTCGAGTGCACAATGTTGTTAACAGGAGGTAACTTGCACATTTTCTGAACTACAAAATTCTCTATATTCATCAGTCCCACTTTCCCTTCCATATACGAAGTGGATTTGAACTAGTCATAGAGGTGGCAAGATGAGTGTGTTGGGTAACTCGTCAAAACAAGCTCTTGCCGTAAGGTTTCATCTTTTATACAGTTCAAAATGGTACAGGTCGGGTTGAGTTACTTACAAATGCTTTTTTATCTAACTTTTCTTAAGCGATTTTGTGATAACTAAGATTCCAACAAGAATACATTACAATTATTATCCAAGTTTTTAATAAAACAGATGTTAAATGCACTAAAAATAGACATTTTGGTTGAATATTGTAGCCTTGGAAAGCCTACATTTCCATGTGAACGAGTTGATGCAAGATGGGGCAAGCTGGACTGTGAGCATCGCATGTGTGATCTACAAGGATCCATGACACTTTTCGATCAATAAGCTAACCATATATGTATATTCATAGAAATCATTGATGGCTTTCCCTTCCCTTGTTACCAGTTCCATATGTTACTCAATCAACAATTCCAGAAATGTTTAATATAACATCTTAAATTAGTTTATGCTTGGTAAGTTGGTATCATTGTGCTTCCTTTCCATTTGCTTTAGATGTTTTATTCAAGTAACCATATGGCCTCTTGTAATTGAAATTTAACTATTGTTAAGAACCAAAAACAACCCATCTATATTTCTTGCACATACCAAACAAGTCAACGTAATCCAAAAACACATTGTTTCATTCCCAAAACTTATAGTCGTTCCAAGTTAGACTTCTAATTTCCTGAACTAGAACCATCTCCTAATTGCAAGAACTCAATTGTCCGAAATGGAGGCGCTTCACCAAACTTCAATATATAAGCGGTTTCATAGACTGGGCGAAGAGCGGGCATAACTTGAGCATCCAAATACGAATTGCAAGAAAAACACCAAACTGATAGATCACTGTGGCAATAAACAGAAAAAAAGATTTGAGTATTGTTAGAAGTTGTAAGTTTTCAAAAGGGTTTTATGAAGAATGCAGGGTCTTGATCATACCTGTAACTCAGTGCTAGACTGTGATTCTGCTGTTGATAATGCTCAAGCATATGCTTGTTGATGAATCGGCTACATAGAACATCTTTACAGCTCAAACACAACCAATTCTCAGCAGGATGATGACACCTTTACCATGTAACAGTGCAATAACATTTTCAGAGATAGAAAAACACAAGATATATGTCTTGAATTCTTACAGGGCGACTGTTCCTCACGCGATACGGCTTGTTATTTCTATCCCTTTATATTAAACAGCTAACCTGTTTAATTAAACAAATCAACCCACCAACCCGTTTATCAATTTAATCTGCTTATTACAGTCTATCAATCTGTTTACAACTTGAGTACATCCCATTTACAATCCTCCAGCAAATTTACAACCCGTTTAGTCATTTATAATAAATGGTTACACGCGACATGTTCAGATTAAAAGATTGAAGGGTTACATTTACAACTCGTCAACCCGTTTAAATCATTTCAACAAATGGGTTACATGGGTAGTATTCAATTTTTGCTAAGATTACAGCTTCAAGCTCTGAACCAGTAGGATCTTAAAATAGCTTAATCCGAATTCAAAGTTCCTGTAGGCTACTTTGTAACCCTAATATCATTGTTGGAATCAACTTCAGGCCACCGTTATTCATTTCTTATTCGACTAAACAGACTCCGAACCAAATCTAACCTCGATATCATGATTTCGAGATCAAGTGAACTGATTTTCAGTTCGGTGATCAATTTGAATTCAAAAACTATCTTAAACTGTGAAGAAATTGCCATACGAAAGTGCGAAACAGTGGATAATCGGGGTTTAGGGTTTAATTGGAACCTGTTGCAGGGGGTGTCGGGTGTCGGAATGTGGGTGAGATCCGAAGACAGTATATCCAGATGATCGCAATGGGTACGGGCTTCGACCCACCCGGAATCCGACTCGTATAACGCAATCAGATCTTCTTCTTCATCCTCGATCTTGCTCTGAACATGAGAGGATGAAGAATCGCATGTCTCTTTCTCTTTGTTCGCCATTTTCGTTTCAGATGCTGTGAGTTCTCGTATCGATTGCTTCTTTTTATTGATTCCAAAGGGCTTAATTCTTTGACGTTGAGATTGCAATAATCTCAATTATGGGGAATTCTATTATTTTTCCATAACAAACAACTTATACACCTACTAAACTTTTCAAGTAGTACTAGCCTTTTTACTCTTCTACGCCTCGTGATAAAATATATATAAAAGTTAATCCGATTTGTTTGCGAACTAAAATTACGTCAATACGTAAAGTGGCTTAATTTGAAAGAAAACGTTTTATATTTGACCTAAATGTATTTCAAACAAAATTTATGTTGGAACATAAACTTACAACTGTTCCAACTCATTTCCAAACTAAACTATGACGAAATGTAGAGTAGATGACGTATTATATTTGACCTGACTTATTTACAAACAAAATTTATATCGGAACGTAATCAGCTCAAAACGTACATAAAAATAAGCATAAAACATTTTATATTTACCAAAACTTGCTAAAAGGGATGTCGTTCAAGCTATTACTTGTCGGGATATGGTGCTATGAAAGATGCGAAATAAGGTGGTGTTTGTAAATAGAAACTCTTCAATAAACATGTTGATTGAGGACATGAAGAGCACATAATATTTATGGTAAAGAGTAGGGCCACTAACTTCCCTTTAGAGTGTATGAATTGGATTTAACTTCAGTTTTAATTCTTATTGTTTGGTGTGTATGTTTCTGTGTTTTGCTGCGGTCCTTTGCCTCTTCTAGTCTCTTGCTAGAGAGGCTCTCTTAAATATATCCATTATTATATCTTTAAAAAAGGAAAGAAAGAAAAAGATACAATTACATAAGGGTTTGTATTTGTACGTATGTGTGAAGTCTGAGGTGGGGCAATATTTGGGAGAACCAAGAGAGAGCAGTTGAGGGAT
Organism: Flaveria bidentis; assembly: GCA_018326385.1. Lineage (NCBI taxonomy): Eukaryota > Viridiplantae > Streptophyta > Magnoliopsida > Asterales > Asteraceae > Flaveria > Flaveria bidentis. Next base: position 2,900 of record BJCM01004035.1, on the reverse strand, counting down.
CACTGTGATCCTTCATTGGCTTTGACTCGAACATATTAAGGTGTTGTTTGTAAACTTCTAAATGGATAAGTATTGAACCAATAAGATGTATGAACCATTAAGATGTATGGACCATTAAGATGTATGAACCAATAAGTGTTGAAACAGTTTTAAGTATGTTTGGTTGGATATTTAAATGACTTTGTAGAATGACTATATTACTCATCTAAGTTATTTCTTACTGAATATAATTTATATGTTTGGTTATAACTCCTAATAATGAATAACTATAAAAAGAAAATACAAACCATATTAGAAAATCTAAACTACACATAAATCAATCTTGAAAACAAACTATAAATCCAAGTATAAAATATTAATTTGCGTATAATTTTGATTTTAAGCTGTTGAATCAAGTAGAAGACTGGTGCAACCAAAACCATTTCACTTAGTTTATTTTGGTGGAGATAACAGAAGGCTTCCGGAGCTAAAAAGGACTTCCAAAGGAAATAGAGTCTCTTTCGAAGTTTAAGTAAAGATCAACTTCCGAAGACAAACTTTGCTTTCGAAGACAAAAGTATTCACTTCCGAAGATCAAGTCTAAGAAGTAAAGATCAGAAGACTACTTCCGAAGTTTGAAGAACAACAGAAGTCCTTAAAGCCTTGGAAGAAGCAGCCTCTTCCAAAGTATAAGTGGCTTCGGAAGAACAAGTTCTTCCGAAGCCGTTTAACCTTCGGAAGACACTGCTATGAACCAGTAGACATAGGTATGGTCTCTGACAATCCGCTGCAAACCATTGAGATACTGCATGGCGCTTTCTCAAAAACCATATAGTTGACCTTACTTTATTCTACTGTTCACCTTTTGTTAGATAGCATAGTTGCCAACTTTAGTTGGTGACAAAAGGTAAGTCATGGACATGTCATGACTACCATATCTTAGATAAGACATTATCTAAGATACCTTAACTTTAGCACTATAGTATTTGCTTTAGTTATAGGATCTCAGCTGGTATCAAAGTATATCCGGCTGTAGGTAGTATTATATATAGTTTCTCATTGTAACGCATAATCTATGCTTGTAAGAGTCTTGTAACACTTTGAGTTGAGAAGCAATATATGCAAGTACCTTGAAATTTATATTTTTGTGTTCATTGTTACTTATTATATTATTATCAACTCTTAAGGACTCTCATTCATCCGAGTGTTGTTTAAGTGAGTTTGAGAGAAAATCCAAGTGTTAAGTGACATAAACCGATCCTGCAGTTGGTATCAGAGCTTTTTAGGCTCTTGATTGTGAGATCTTACCATCCAAATCAACCTGTTTTTCATTCCTCCTTTTACCTCACTCAAAATGGCCCTCAACAAGTCTGAAGTAGAGATGGGAACTATGACTAAAACTCCCATCATTACTCCTGAAAACTTCAAGTCATGGAGCAAACGCATGGAAGGCTTCATCGGGTATCAAGACAACAAAATATGGTATTTCATTGTCAATGGCCCGTATAAACCCAAGGTGGCAGCACCTGGTGGAAACGGTGCCATGATAGAGAAGGATGTTGAAGACTACTCTGATAAGGACCGGAAGAAGATGGACATTAACAGCAATGCAATGACTATTCTTATGACTGCAATACCCAACTCCATCATGGTGGGTTTTGAGCATTGTAAGTCTGCCAAAAAACTGTTTGATGCACTTACTCAAATGTACTCGAGCTCCAATGACTCTAAAAAGGACTCACTGAAGTAGCAGTTCGAGAACTTCACCTATATTGTTGGAGAGTCTCTCAGCCAGTAGTATTTCAGGTATATGGATCTTATTTCTTCTCTTTAGTCAGTGGGAATCACTCCTAAACTTAGAGACCTCACAAGGAAGTTCATGAGTGCTCTTCCAAATGAGTGGACATTCTATTGTGTCTCTATTAAGAGGATAGAGAATCTGAACACTCTCACCATGACTAAACTCTATGGCATCCTAGATGGATACCGTCTAGAGATGGAGAGTAAGAGGGGCCATCAAACAAGGAGACCCCAAAGTCTTCCTGTTAGCAACGCTTTGATAGTTGCTGAAGGCTCAGGACCCACACAACCTCAGCACTACCTGACTTACAACCAGCAACCATCCTGCTCATCTAGACCATACATCACCTTTCCTGAGACTCCAAGGTCTCAACAGACTCAGCATTGTTCCTTTTAGGACAACTGTGCCTTTGTCTCAAGAAGTGGACACTCTAGTGATTTTCAGTACTGTTTTGATTATCTAGAGTGCTTCAGTCCAGATGATGTAGAATATGTGGACATTATCCAATAGATGACTCTTTTAACCTACAGAACGAAGAAGTTCTTCAAGAGAACTGGAAGGCAATTCCCTTAGAACCCAACTAACAGCAAGTTTGGGTTTGACAAAACCAAGGCAAAATGTTACAACTGTAACCAACTTGGTCACTTTTCAAGGGAACTCAAGGCTCCCAAGACAAATCCGAGAACCCCACAGGCCTCCACACATCCCTCTACATCAAAACCCACTGGAAAGTCAAATGAAACTGTTAGGTCTAGGATCAGTAGATCTAGTCAATTTTGTATAGGCTTAGTACTTGAATTAATATCTGTAATGAATGGTTGTAATTCATTATTATGTATGCATTATATATATAGGTTAACCTATTTATATGTGTGTTGATTTATGTATGGTTGCAGGTACAAACATTATACTTGGTCAATTTCTGAAATTGACCAAGTGTAAGAAACATCTACGGATGAACATTTTGTTCTTCCCTAGATATGTTTCTTGTAAAATGCATCCAAAGATCCTCTGCGGATGAATAACCACACAGGTTGGAAGAACAAGATTGCTTCGGAAGAACAAGATTGCTTCGGAAGAATAAAACATCTACGGAAGAACAAGACTTCTGCGGAAGAAC
>BJCM01004005.1:0-10432 GCA_018326385.1 Flaveria bidentis | reverse complement strand
TATATATATATATATATATATATATACAAATACAAGATTTAAGTTTAATATTAATAATTTTAACATTTTAACAAGAACAAGGGTTTAAAGTGGATTTTTGGAACTTGTCAAATAATTACATTTAACACATGGAAATCATTCATGTTTTCATGAAAATTATATATTTATATTTTATACCAAGATGTGAAAAGAATTTATAATAATATATCTATAAAGTTTGATTAAAGTTCTTAAAGGAAATAAATATGATTTAAATATTATTTGAAAAGAACGTTTGAACCAATAATAATTTATTAATCAATATTTATATTCCATTTTACAAGAAATTATTAAAAAAATCTTTGTTAAATGTTTTATTAACAAAATATATTTATTTAAACTAAGAAAAATTACAGAAAATATTTGGTGGCTTTTAAAAATATTTGAAGTTTACAAAAATAATATTTATATATATTAAAAAAAATTATAATTTATTTAAGGCTAAAAAGACTTTAAAAAATAATAATACATGAGAGTGCCTCGGTTTGAACCCGGGACCTCATGTTGATGCTACAAATGTCTTAACCAGTGAACCAGGGCCACGGCCTTGGTTTACTTTGGTTTTAAATTCCCTTAAACCCAAATTAAGAAGTTTCCCCTAAATCACATAAACCCTAGTCTCGAAATCAATCCAATTGAAGGATAAAACGTTGATGATTACTGTAATAGACATTGGGCTTTGGTTCCCTATGTCAAATCGAGTGTGTATATGGAACTAATTACTCAGTTGAAGTCAAACTGATGATGAGACAAACGAAGAACAAGTTGTGAACCTGTCGAAAGTGGTTCAGGTTGCAAATGAGAATAACAATCGAATTCGTTGTACATGAATCTTCCAAAGGTCTCAGCGATCGAAAGCCCTCTATTAATTTTGATTGTAATCGAGTAGACGAAGGTGAACGGCTTGGGTGCAGGTCGACGATGTAGATGAGATTCGGATGTGGTATTCGAGTGTGTTTGAGATGAAATTGTGTTGTTTTTAAGTTTAGTAATGGTTAACCCATCGATTAGGTTTCAATTAATTTGATTATCATTGAGTTTTAATGTTTGAACGGTTCTAAGATTAAAAGTTTCGGTTATTCGAATTGTTTGGGGTTCATAACCGTTGTTTAATCACAATTAAAGTTCATAACTGTGTTTGAATCGTTTTCACGAACCGATTAAGAGCGTTTGGTTTTTGTTTTTGCACGGCGGCCGGAAATCGGGGAGAGAGAAGGAAAAAGGGTTTGATTTTTGAAATTTTACACAAATGTCTCTTGCGGTTTGATTCTTAACATTTTGTGCATAAACTTTATTTTTTAAAGTTTCTAAATTGACACTAAGGCCCCTTAAACTTAACTAAACTTTATGTTTTACATAATTTAACTTGTTAATTTTTATTACTTATTATTATCATCATTATTATTATTACAATTATTATTATTATTACTATTATTCATTGTTATTATTATTGTTTTTATTATTATGATTTATTATTATTATTATTAGTAGTAGTAATATTATTATTATTATTATCTATTATTATATTAAATTAAGTAAACTATTAACTTTCTAACTGATAAGTGAACATAAGCAACCCATAAGTTTTATAAATGCTACAATGGTCCTTACAAGAATAAACGACGTTAACTTTTTAATTTAACGAAAATACAAGATGTTACAGCCTCCCCAACTTAAAAGATTTTCATCCCGAAATTAAGAATGAACATATACGAACAAATACAGGTACTTCTTCTTCATATGTTCTTCACGTTCTCAAGTAAACTCAGCTCCACGTTTATTTTCCCAATGGACCTTAACGATCGGTGTGGTAGTTGTTCGGGTCTTCTTCAGGGTTCGGTCCATAATCTCAATAGGCTTCTCAACAAAATGCAACGACTCATCTATTTGATTTTCCTCTAGAGGAACATGCACATTTTAATCAGTCAGGCATTTCCTCAGGTTTGAGACATGGAAGATAGGATGAACTCCACTAAGTTCAGAAGGTAGTTCTAGTTTGTAAGCCACTTTCCCAATTCTTTTTAGAATTTTGAAAGGTCCTATAAAACATGGGGCTAACTTACCTTTCTTCAAAAATCGAACAACACTCTTCCAAGGAGAGACCTTAAGAAGAACCATGTCGTCGACTTGAAATTCCAACGGTTTGCGTCTTTTATCGGCATAACTCTTTTGACGACTTCTAGCCACCTCAAGGTTATTTTGAATACTTGAAACTTTGTTGGTCATTTCTTGAATAAGTTTAGGACCAATGATGAGACTCTCACCAATGTCAGTTCAACAAATCGAAGAACGATATTTACGACCATACAAAGCCTCGAATGGTGCCATCTTGATACTTGAGTGATAACTATTGTTATATGAGAATTCCGCTAACGATAAATGCGTATCCTAGTCACCACCAAAGTCAAGGACACAAAGAAGTAGCTAGTCCTCGAGGGTTTGAATTGTTCGTTCGGTTTGACCGTCCGTTTGAGGATGGTAAGTCGTACTTAAATCCAATTGAGTACTCAAGAGTTCTTGCATCGAGGACTAGAAATGCGAAGTGAAACGAGCATCATGATCGGAAATAATTTGCAACGGCATACCATGACAACTCATAATTTCATTAATGTAGATACGAGCCAATCTTGAAACCTTGTAAGTGTCTCGTGTTGGTATGAAGTGTGTGGTTTTGGTCAAACGGTCAACAATCACCCATATATTGTCATGGCCATCAGGGGTACATGGTAACTTGGTTATGAAATCCATGGATATATGTTCCCATTTCCACATAGGGATTTCGGGTTGTTCAAGTAAACCACTTGGTCGTTGGTGTTCGGCTTTGACTCTTGCATATGTGAGGCACTTTGAAACATAAGACGCTATGTCTTTCTTCATTCCAGGCCACCAATATTGACCACACAGGTCTATGTACATCTTATTGGAGCCAAGATGAATAGAATATCAGGTTTGATGAGCTTCGTTCATGATGAAGTGACGAAGATTGTCACGATTTGGGATCCAAAGTAGATTCAAGAAATGCCACATGCCATTCGGTTTTGTCTTCAGTTGTGACCGAACGTTAAACACCAAATCTTCATATTTCCCTTTCTCGGTTAACGCTGCTTATTGAGCCTCGCGAATATATATCTCGAGATCACTATCAATCCTTAAGTTTTGAAGCATGATAGTAGCCTCATTAACATCCATATTAAACATAGTATCAAATTCCCCTAACATGTCAAACCACTGTCTTCGATCTCAGATTTCTTGGAGCGAGACAGTCTTGTTGTGGATCTTGCGACTTAGTGCGTCGGCTACAACATTCGCCTTTCCAGGGTGATAGTGAATGTCACAGTCGTAATCGCTAATCAACTCGATCCAACATCTTTGTCTCATGTTGAGATCCTTTTGATTGAACATGTGTTGGAGAATATTATTATCGGTGTAGACTATGCATTGCATCCTATAAAGATAGTGCCGCCAGATCTTTAAAGCAAAAACCACGGCACCAAGTTCAAGATCGTGGGTTGTGTACTTCACTTCATGTACCATTAATTGTCTCGATGCATAGGCTATGACCTTTCCTCGTTGCATGAGAACACAACCAAGGCCTTGTTTAGATGCATCATAATATACGGTGAAATCGTCATTTCCATCGGGTAGGGTTAAGATAGGAGCATTGCAAAACTTGTGTTTTAACGCTTCAAAAGCTTTTTCTTGCTCGGACCCCCACTCGAATGGATTATTCTTTTGTGTCAAAGAAGTAAGCGGCTTCACGATCCTCGAAAAGTTGGCAATGAATTGTCGGTAATAACCGGCAAGAACAAGAAAAGAACGAACTTTGGTTGGGGTTGTAGGAACACACTAATTCCTCACAGCTTCCACCTTTGTAGGGTCAACGTAAATTCCTTAGCTATTCTCCACGTGCCCTAGAAATTGAACTTCCTCAAGCCAAAATTCACATTTCGAGAACTTCGCGTACAATTGTTCTTTCTTCAACAACTCAAGAACTAGTCGCAAATAAAGTTCATGGCTGGTGTTGGACTTGGAATAGATAAGTATGTCATCAATGAAGATGATCACAAACTTGTCTAGAAGGCTTGCATACTCGATTCATGAGATCGATGAAGACAACATGAGCATTTGTTAAACCAAAAGGCATAACCATGAACTCATAATGCCCATACTGAGAACGAAACGTAGTCTTTGGGATATCAGCGTCGTGGACTCGTAATGGATGATAACCAGAACTTAAATCATTCTTCGAGAATGTGGAAGCTCCTTGAAGTTAGTCAAAAAGATCATTGATACGAGGAAGAGGCTAACGGTTTTTGATGGTAAGCTTGTTAAGTTCACGATAGTCGATGCATATAGGAAATGATCCTTCTTTCTTCTTCACGAATAGAACAGGTGTACCCCAAGGTGAAAGGCTAGGATAAATAAGACCCTTATCGGGTAGTTCTTGAAGCTGACTGGCTAGCTCTTGCATTTCCGATGGTGCCAGTCAATATGGTGACTTAGCCACGGGAATATGGATCAAAAGTACAATAATTTAAACAAGGATAAATCAAGAGTTGTAAGGCAGATGGAGTGATTCCCTTTGGTAACACATTACCATTTGGAATCATTGACACATCAAGGTAAATTAACTCATTTGCTTTAGAAACTTGTGTATGTTGACCATAGTTTATCACTCATCCTAGAAATTCCCAGGTAAGCATAACTAGTCCCTTAGGATTTATGCGAAATGCTTACCATAACCCGAAGGCTTTTTGCCAGGAAATCCAGAATACAGGTGTCTATGTGTCACACAATATTTCTTAGGTTCATGGAATCAAAACCTTGATAGATATTCATAGATTATACATAAAGTCTAAAGATAAACCCACGATATAAGTGTACAATCCCATGTGTTGTTGAGAATAAGTTTAGGAAGTTTCATTCCTCAGGGAGAATAAAAGAATCAAGGATAAGTCTAGGGGAGACAAGCAACAAAGTTTAATCATTTACAAGGCAATCCTAAGCTAAGGCATCAAGTTGCACATAAGAAGGCATAGCATCATGTATCATGTAAACAATATATATTTACAAGAATATAAGTATTATTCTATAAGGTTCAGGCATAAACTATAGTCTAGGTCACCATTTCTAATATCCTAAATCCCTATAGTTACAGGCTCTGATACCAATCTGTCACACCCCAATCTTGACGGCGGAATCATCGAGATGTGAGGGTTAAGATTCTTCACAGCCACATAACGCTATCATTTAATCCAAATATTATTATCATGAGTTTCAAATGTAAATTACAAACATAAGTCTCAAATAGGAAAACAAACATAACAGAAGATGAAATAATCCAAGACAATTCATTTATTAATCTAGGTCAAATCCTAGATGTGTGTAAACCTCAAAGATAACATCAAACTTGAGCATTTCTATAAGGCCCCGTTCCCGGGATGCTTACAGCAGGTCAATCATCGCATACAAAGCATATAATTTCATTAACTCAAAGAAACATTGCAGCGGAAACATTAAAACAAACATTCCATTTCATTATAAAAGTTTTTGCAAAATAATACATCGTTATCGAATTACAAAATACTAGTTGCATTACATCACAAAAGCATTATAAAAATGGATGCCATCCAAAATGAGCCGAGTAGCCGCCCCATGCCATCCTTAGTAACCTTTACCTGCCAATTGGAAACACATAAAAGTCAGTGTTGCTGAGTGAGTTCTAATTTTATATTAAAACATACTTTATCTTTCGTTTAAAACTGTTCTTTACTTTCTTTCACATCATACTGAGCTTTAGTACATGATCACACATCGTAAGTACACATAAATAATAGTTATTATCTTCATCATCGTTCCTTTCGTACATTTCGCACATTTCATACTTATCGCATTTTTCGTACATTTATTATCTTTTCACTTTAATCTAGGTCTTGTCGTGTGCTTAACTCCCCTCTAGAGCACCAAGCAATTCATCTAGGGTTAAGCGACAAGGACCCCATATTGCACGTATGGAGTAGTCACCAGGACTAACTCCCCCCTATATGTGTGAACTCTTATGGGTTAACCAAAATCGCACGCTGTATGACACACAGTAATTAGGAAATCGCATGTATTGAAGCAGTCACTAAGACTGAACTCTTACTGTGTGTATGAATCCTTATGAGTTAGACAAAATCGCACGCTGTAGACACACACATTTGAGCTAACAACTCTCATGAGTTATGAACCTCCTTTCATTTGCTTGCAAGGCTTTTCATTTTTTCATTACGTTCCACTTTCATTATCTAAATCTTTCACTTCATTAAGATAATACTTTACATTCATCATATTAATCACACCACATAAAGTCACATCATCATATGTAATAAGGAAAATAACATACAATCATGCAATTACACATCATCATGCATAGGCATCAATCATACATCATACATGCCATGCCATACGTGCCTAACACATCGTCTATGACTTCTAAAAGTCAACATACTTATCCCCGGGAATCTCCCAAGTCAAGCCTACATAACACTTTTCCCCCTTTCGGGTGCATGAGAACACTATGGGGTGAATAAACACTTAGGCGTACGAACACTCAGTCGCATGACCTTCAGTCGCATGCCATTCAGCCATATGGCCTTCAGTCGCATGACCTTTCAGTCGCATGCCTTCCAGGCGTATGACCTCCAGTCACACGCCTTTCGGGCGTATGAACTCCAGTCGTATACATTCTGGCCGTATGGCCTCCAGTCATATACCATTCAGTTTCATGGCTTCCAGTTGCATGAGCCCTAACTGGGTGCGGAATGCAGTCTCTTCGAACCTGAACTACAGTTTCCGGTCCCCAAATCCTCTCTACCTATTCTAATCTTACACCAAACATCCTAAGCATTAAAAACACAGCCATAACATCATCCTCAACATAACCTGCAAGAATCCGAACCCCTACCCGGTCGCTCACCACACACAACACATGCAAACGGGTTCAACACCGAACACAACCAAAAATAGTTTATGTATGCATTCCAGCCCCAAAATCAGTCAAAGCGTGTAAAAGAGGGGTGCTAGAACTCACCTTAATAGGCTCTTCGGGTATAGCTTCCCACAAAGTCTCTTGACTTCGACTTTTGCACTTGATTTCCAAGAAACCCGAAACTTTTGCCCTTTTCTCCCTTTCCTTTCTCTCTGGCCGATTGAAGACAAGTATGGAGAGGGGTGTGGGCAGCCATGCCCTTTTACACCCACTCCTCCAGTGGTACAACTATATCCTTGTCTGCTAAACATTTTGTTAGATGAGATACATGAAATGTTGGGTGAATTCCACTTAACTCCTCTGGTAATTCTAGTCTATAGGCCACCTCTCCTACTCAAGCTATGATTCGAAAAGGCCCTATGTACCTTGGGCTCAACTTGCCCCGCTTTCTGAACTGAATGATATCCTTCCAAGGTGAGACTTTCAATATGACTCTATCACCCACCTAGAACTCAATCGGTCTACGTCGTTTATTAGCATACGACTTCTATCTATCTTTGGCTGCCTTCATGAAGGCCTTGATCCTTTCCAGCTTCTTAGCCGTAGCCTCGACCACCTCGATGCTCCCTAACTCTTTATGGACGATATCACCCCAACACACGGGTGTTCTGCATCTCTTACCGTATAGCATCTCATAAAGAGGCATACCAGTACTGGCATGATAATTGTTGTTATAGGCGAACTCAGCTAACGGTAAGTGGTCATTTTCAACTTCCTCCAAACTCAATGATGCATGCCCGAAGCATATCTTCCAGTGTATGAATGGTCCTTTCAGACTAACCATCCGTCTAAGGATGATAAGCCGTGCTAATATATTACCTCGCCCCCATTGCGTCGTGGAATTTCTTCCAAAATTTAGATGTAAACTGGGTGTCATGAACAGACACAATAGACACTGGCACACTATGACGAGTCACAATCTCGTTGATGAATAGATCCGCCAACCTCTCAGATGAATATGTCTCGCGGATCGTTAGGAAGTGAGCACTCTTCGTCAGACGATCAACTATCACCCATATGGCATCATACCCTTTCATGGTACGTGGCATCTTCGTAATAAAATCCATGGTGATGTGCTCCCACTTCCACTCCAATATATCCAATGGTTGGATCTTCCTATATGGCTTTTGGTGCTTGGCTTTCACTTGTAAACAAGTAAGGCATTTACTCACATACTCCACCACATCACGCTTCATACCCGGCCACCAATAATCTTTCTTCATGTCTTTATACATCTTCGTAGCACTGGGATGAACAGAGTACTGAGTTTTATGAGCTTCATCCATAATATTCAAGCGTAGATCCCCAAGACGAGGAATCCACATTCATCCGAATTGGGTTCTAACACTAAGTGTGTTGTCACCCAATTCCGCAACCAGACCTCTCATGATTTCAGATTTATGATGATCTTCTTTCAACGACTCATCTTGAAACTCCTTGACCTGCTTCATGACATCCGAGGTCATAATCAACTGGTAAGCCTTCACCTGCATCGGCTCTAGTCCCTCTTTTCGACTAAGGGCATCCGCCACCACGTTGGCTTTGCCCGGATGGTAATGGATCTCGCAGTCATAATCCTTTATGAGCTAATACCATCTCCTCAGCCTCATGTTCATGTCCTTCTACTTGAAGAACTACTTCAAGCTCTTGTGGTCAGTGAATATGGTGCACTTCGTCCCATACAGGTAATGCCTCCAAATATTTTGCGCAAAGACCATGACTGCTAGCTCCAAGTCATGAGTAAGATAATTAACATCATGAAGTTTCAGCTGTCGGGATGCGTAGGCTATAATTTTTCCTTTCTGCATCAACACACATCCCAACCCCGAGTAGGAAGCATCAGAATAAACCACCAGATCTTCACTTCTATCAGATAACGACAAGACAGGTGCTTGAGTCAGTCTCGCCTTTAACTCCTCAGACGTCTTCTCTTGAGCTTGACCCCATAGAAACTGTACATCTTTCCGGGTCAACTTCGTTAATGGAGAAGCGATCTTAGAGAAGTCTTGAATAAACCTTCTGTAATAGCCCGCCAAGCCCAAGAAACTACGAATCTTGGATCGCGTCTTTGGAGACTTCCACTGCATCACCGCCTCCACCTTTGCTGGATCCACCATAATCCCCTAGGGACTCACCACGTGACCCAAGAATTGAACCTCGCGTAGCCAGAATGCGCACTTGGAGAATTTAGCGTACAACTTCTCCCTCCTCAACGTCTCTAACACTTCTCGAATGTGACCGGCATGCTCATTCCCGCTCTTTAAATAAATCAGGATATCTTAAATAAACACAATCACTGATTTATCCAACATCGACCAACAGCTGGCGCGTTAGTCAAACAAAAAGACATAACAAGAAACTCGTAGTGTCCATAACGCTTGCGAAAAGTTGTTTTAGGAATATATTGCTCCTTCACCTTCAGCTTATGGTAGCCCAATCGAAGATCTATCATCGAGAACCAACTGGCACCTTGAAGCTAATCAAAAAAATTTTCAATTCTCGGTAACGGGTATCAGTTCTTTACCGTTAACTTATTCAACTCATGGTAGTCGATACACATCCTCATGCTACCATCCTTCTTCTTCACGAATAAGACCGGAGCACCCCAAGGAGAGATACTAAGTCTAATGAACCCCTTATCAAGCATCTCTTGCAGTTTCTCCATCAACTCCTTCATCTCAGTTAGAGCCAACCGATACGATGCCTTAGCTACAGGTTGGGCACCCGGTATCAAGTTGATCTGAAACTTGATCTCATGGTCGGGTGGCACTCCTGGTAAGTCTTCAGGAAATACATCTGGAAAGTCACACACAACCGGTACATTGGACAGTTGTGGTGTTGGTGTATCCATGTCCTTAACATAAGCCAAGTAGGCGTTACATCCGCACCTCATGCACTTTCCCTTCACCACCATTGAACTCACTTTTGGAATCGCTATGACTCGATCCCCGTAAACCATCACCAAACTCCCATCAGGCACTGTCTAAATCATCTTCTTGCGACAAATAATGTTCGCCTCATAGTCCGCCAACCAATCCACTCCTAGGAATACATCGAACCCGCCTAAGGTCATCACGAGCGGTCTAACTAGAAACTTGTGACCTTATAATTCCACAACCTTCTATCATCTCAGAAATCCTGGTAGACTTACCTATGGCAGTTTCTACATCAAAGGGCGCGTCTACACTCCTACTACTAATAGTTAGTTTAGCACATAAAGCTACAGAAATAAAACTTTTACTAGCTCCAGAATCAAATAACACCGAGGCTAAAGTTTGGTTTACTAGAAACGCACCTGACACAACATCAGGGTCCGTCTTCGCCTCATCCTACGTCATTGAAACACTCTGGCGCTCGCCCTCT
>BJCM01004001.1:0-14413 GCA_018326385.1 Flaveria bidentis | reverse complement strand
AAATGATTAATATTACTCTTTGGGTTGGCACATGTTTTGCCATAGTATACATTTCTATTTCATTGGGTTGTTTTACAATACGCTTCCGCACAGTTTTAAAGTTTTTATTTTGGTTGATTTCATTTAATTATTGCATATAGAGTCGTTCTGAGTAACTATTGACTGTGATCCTGGTTTGTTCACACGCCTCGCGGTAAAACTCCGCACGTGGATTTTGAGGGTGTGACACTTGGTGGTTTTATTCTAAGAAGAATAAAACTTTCAAAACTTATTGCTCTCGAAAGAAAATTGTTCTTCAAAAACACATAAGTACTTATAAATTCATTTAAGCTTTGGAAGATATTTTGAAAATTTCTTTTGAATGTCAATTAACATAAGTAGTTATTTGTTTTGATGAGATAATTTTCTTTCAAAGGTAAAAGGACATCTTCTGAAGTAGGAAATGATCAAAATTTTCAAAAATCTAAGTAATAAATTTTAAAGGAATTGTCTTCCAAAGTTAACCGAGTCATACGAAGGTGATGAAATAGACAACTTAGTACACATAGATTTTAAAAATAATATGAATTAAATTTAAAGAAAATCTACTCAAAGTTGATCATCCCAATAGGTGATATCATATATTTAAATCTCTGTTCATCATAAGCTTTGTTAAACAGATCAACATATTGTTTATTTGTGTTAACTTTGACTAATTTGATTAATCCCTTTTTAAAGTTATCTTTAATTAGATGATACCTGATGTTGAGGTGTTTTCTCCTTGAGTGCTACATAGGATTCTCTGTAAGAGAGATAGGACTATTGTTGTCTATATTGCTAGGGTCTCTTTGAAGTTGAATCCATAGTCCAACATCTAATTCTGATTCCAAAGCACTTAAGCAGAACAACTAGCAACAACGATGTATGCATCTTCAGCAGTTAATGCAGACGCACAGGATTGTTTCTTGCATTGCCATTAGACTATCCTTTACCAAGAAATTGACATCCCCCAGATGTAGACTTTGTAGTCATATAGCAGCCACCATAGTCACTATATGTATATGCATATAGGTTGAAGTAAGAATTCTTTGGATACCAAAGGCCTAGTGTAGCAGCACTGTAACACCCGATTATTTTTATATTAATGGAAGGAAGACTAAAAGTGGAGGAAAAGAAAGAAATGCTATTTAACCCAAGTTGAGGGGTTGAAAGTGTGCAAAGTAAAAACTTACTATAATTTGGTACAAAAGTAGCATGGCCGCCCATGCCATGCCACTTTTCACCTTTTCTACCGATTGTAGAGATAGAAAGAAGCGGAGCAGAAAACTCACGGGTTTTTAAGAAGAACAAGAAGAAAAGCTCGAATACAAGGTAACAATTCGTGTGTTTATGATGTTCTTAACTAGCTTTATCCTTGGTTGTATGCTTATATGTGTTGTATTTGTTCGGGTGTGTGTTTTGGTGGGTTTCTAGGCGGTTGAACTCTGTTGCAAAGAGGTTTTTGAAGAACTCATAACCAAAGGCTGAAAAGGTGAGTTCTAGAACCCCCTTTTTACTGATTTTACATGATTTTGGGGCTGGAAATTCAAGTATGAACATTTTTATTGAGTTAGGTTTTATACCCGTATGTGTGTATGTTGTGGGTGGGTTTGATTTTGGGCTATGTATGTGTTTGATGATGTTACGGTTATGATTCTAAGGCTTAGAATGTATGATTTAAGCTTAGAACAATTTATATGATGTTTGGGGACTGATTTATGATGTTTAGAAGGTATTAGGCTGCTCATGCGCCTAAACAGTGGCTCATGCGCCCAACTGAAAATAACTGCCTAAGTGATCCCATGCGCCCAAATAGTACTCATGCGCCTAGAAATAGGTTGAAATTTTCTAAGTGTCCAGACACCCAGCTAGCTCATTCGCCTAAGCACTCATGTGCCTGCAAGCAAATGTATGGAGGTTCACACCTAATGAAGGGTGTTAGCTAAACTATGTGCGGGTTAGCTACCCAAGAATGATGCACACTGGGGTCCAATCCTTGTGATTGACCATATGTATGGGATCCTTGCCGCTGATCCTTTCTGCTTGCCTTAGGTACTAGAGTCAGCTTCGTGCATAATGTTAGTGGTCTATGGAAGACCTCGGGCCCAGTAACCAACTCTGTGCATAATGTTCGGGGTATAGCATATGGCTTTAAAATGGAATGAAAGAGAAAAGATAGGTGGTGAATGTACTTGCCCCATGTACTGGAGTCAGCTTCATGCATAATGTTTGAGGTCTATGGAAGACCTCAGGCCTAGTAACTAGCTTCGTGCATAATGTTCGGGGTAATGTACATGTCATCGAATGTGACGAATGTACAAATGAAAGTAAGAATGTTATGTATGGAAGTGAACGAAAATGAATGATAATGACGTACGGTGAATGAACCAAAGTTAACGAATGAATGATGAAGATAATAATGATATTATCTATGTGTACATACGATGTGTGACTACATACAAAAGTAAAGAACGCTTTTAAACAGAAGTAAAGTATGTTTTTTTAAAACTAGAACTCACTCAGCAATGCTGACTTTTATGTGTTTCCAGTTGGCAGGTAAAGTTTGCTGAGGATGGCACGAGGCGGCTACTCGGCTCATTTTGGATGGCATACATTTTATAATGCTTTTGTGATGTAATGCAACTAGTATATTGTAATTCGATAATGATGTATTATTTTGCAAAAGCTTTTATAATGAAATGAAATGTATGGTTTAATGTTTCGCTGCAAGGTTTCTTTAAGTTAATGAAAAATATATGTTTTATGTGCGATGATTGACCAGCTGTAAGCGTCCTGGGAACGGGGCCTTACAAGTTGGTATTAGAGCCAAAGTTTAAGTGAAACGAGTAAATTTTCAAAAGAAACCTAAACTGAAAATAGGACGGAAAGGGAAGGGATGCTAGTCCGAGTAGCTGCGTGTCATCAGTTATTTTCTTTAATGTTAACCGGCATTATGTGCGCATGTTATGTGGTTTATGTGCTGTTAGTAGATTTAGATACTGATGTAGTCGGGATAGATAATGCTTGGGGTATGAAGAGTAAAGTAAGTGGCTAATCACAACTGCCACTATAATTAGGGACTTACTATACTTGACATAAATTGAGCTATTCCCTTCAATGACCGTGTTAGTGTTTGAATCTTATAGCGTGTTAGAGGATGGCCGCTGGTAGATCATTGAAAGCTTCACAAGGCGGAGGTCGTGGTGGACGTGGTGCTAAACCACGAGCTACAAGAGGAAGGCCTAGGCTAGAAAAGGGTGTTCATGAAGAACCCGAGACCCCTCATCCAGAGGGCGGAGACGAGAGTGCTAACTTGAGAGCCTAAGTGAAAGTGGCCGTTGTGGAGGAGGTGCATCAAGTCATGCAGACGATCCTACCGCCTATGGTGACTGAAGTGATTAAGGCTGTATGAGAAGGAGAAAGAAGGGAGAAGAATAGGTCCTCACGAGGATGCGAGCAACCGGAGAGTGAGACGGTTCTCTCCGATGATGAGGAGGAGGAGGAAGAGCCTGTGTAGGAGACCTCACGAGGCTATAACTACAGGACATTTCAACGTTGCAAGCCCCCTGCTTTTGATGGTAATGGCACTGCTGCTGCTACTCACCGATGGGTGAGAGAGATGGAGGCAGTACTCGACATTAGCGAGTGTCGGGAAGACCAGAAGGTGAAGTTCGCTACCCACTCATTTGTGGACTCAGCTTTGTGCTGGTGGGACAATATTGTGCAAGCTGAGGGTAGCAGGGCCATTGGAAGAATGAGGTGGCCGGAGTTGAAGAAGCTGGTGATTGAGGAGTTCTGTCCTCACCGGGAGATGGACAAGGTGGAAAGGGAGTTCTTGCAGCTAGAGGCGGGAACGATGACCCATCAGCAATACACCACCAAGTTTAATCAGATGGCACGACTGGTGCCGGATCAAGTGACGCCCTTGTCATAAAAGATCAAGAGAGACATCCAAGGGCTGCCGACGAATATCCGTAGGCACATGATCGCTGCCCGAACGAGCATGTTTAGGTCAGCGGTTGATTTGGCCGGGAGGTTGTATGATGAAAGGACTGTGGTGGTGGCTGAAGGCAACAAGAAAGGTTGTGGTGATCGGAACTAGAACAGGAAGCGGGTTGGACGTGGTGGGGCCACTCCAAGCAATAAAGAAGCACGGGTGGATGACCAACTTGTGGTCACATCTGGTGTGGGGATGAAGAGGTGTGGCAAGTGTGGAAAGGAGCACACCGCCGAGTGTAGATTGGGATTGAACGTGTGCTTCAAGTGTGGGAAGTCAGGTCATATGGCATGGGAGTGCAAAGCGAGGAGATGTTTTAACTGTGGCTGGGAGGGCCGCATGAGTAGGGACTGCAAGAAGACAAAGGCTGAAGGATCGGGAGCGAAGAAGGATGGAGGAGAAGGACAGAGGGCGAGTGCCAAAGCGTTCACCATGACGCAGGAAGAGGCTAGGACGGACCTAATGTTGTGTCAGGTACGTTTCTAGTAAACCAAACTTTAGCCTCTATGTTATTTGATTCTGGTGCTAGTAAGAGTTTTATATCTGCTGCTTTCTGTGCTAAATTGTCTGTTTGTAGTAAGAATATAGATACGCCCTTCGATGTAGAACCTGCCGTAGGTAAATCCACCAGAATCTCTAAGATGATAGAAGATTATGAACAAGAACTAGAAGGTCACAAGTTTCCTATTAGACCATTTGTGATGACCTTAGGCGAGTTCGATGTAGTACTCAGAATGGATTGGTTGGCAGACTACGAGGCGAATATTGTGTGTCAAAAGAAGATGATTCGATTGACAGCGCCCGACAGGAGTTCGATGACGGTTTATGGTGATCGTGTCACAACAATCCGGAAAGTGATTTCGATAGCGGTGGCGGGAAAGTGCATGAGGCATGGATTTAGTGCCCACTTGGCCTACGTAAAGGTTGTGGACATGCCAACACCACAACTGACCGACGTACCGGTGGTGTGTGACTTCCCATATGTGTTTCTTGAAGACTTACCAGGAGTGCCACCTGACCGCGAGATTGAGCTCTAGATTGACTTGATACCGGGAGCCCAACCTGTTGCTAAGGCGCCGTATCGGTTGGCTCCGACTGAGATGAAGGAGTTGATGATGCAACTACAAGAGTTGCTGGACCAGGGGTACATCAGTCCGAGTATCTCGCCTTGGGGTGCTCCGGTCTTATTTGTGAAGAAGAAGGACGATAGTATGAGGATGTGTAAAAACTACCATGAGTTGAATAAGCTGACGGTGAAGAATCGGTACCCTTTACCGAGAATTGATTATTTGTTTGATCAGCTCCAAGGTGCCAGTTGGTTCTCGAGGATAGACCTTCGATTTGGCTACCATTAGTAAAAGGTGAAGGAGCAGGTTATTCCTAAAACAACTTTTCGCACACGCTATGGACATTACAAGTTTCTTATTATGTCTTTTGGTTTAACCAACATGCTAGCTGCTTTTATGGACTTAATGAATCGAGTGTGTAGGTCGATGTTAGATAAATAAGTGATTGTGTTTATTGATGATATCTTGATTTATTCAAAGAGCGAGAATGAGCAAACCGATCACATTCGAGAAATGTTGGAGACATTGAGAAGGGATACGTTGTATGCTAAATTCTCCAAGTGTGCGTTCTGGTTGCCCGAGGTTTAGTTCTTGGGTCATATAGTGAATCCTGAGGGGATTATGGTGGACCCAACAAAGGTGGAAGCGGTGATGCAATGGAAGTCTCCAAAGACGCCATCCGAGATACGTAGTTTCTTGGGTTTGGTGGGTTATTATAGAAGGTTTATCCAAGACTTCTCTAAGATAGCTTCTCTGTTGACTAATTTGACCCATAAGGATGTAAAGTTTGTATGGGGCCAAGCTAAAGAGAAGGCAGTTGAGGTGTTAAAGGCGAGATTGACTCAAGCTCATGTCTTGTCGTTACCCGATGGAAGCGAAGATTTGGTGGTTTATTCAGATGCTTCCCTTTGGGTTGGGATGTGTGTTGATGCAGAGAGGAAAGGTTATAGCCTATGCATCCCGACAGTTGAAAGTTCATGAGGTTAATTACCCTACTCATGACTTGGAGCTAGCAGACGTGGTCTTCGCATTGAAGATTTGGAGGCACTACTTATACGGGATGGAGTGCACCATATTCACTGACCATAACAGCTTGAAGTATTTCTTCAAGTAGAAAGATTTGAACATGAGGCGGAGGCGATGGTTGGAGCTCATAAAAGATTATGATTGCGAGATCCATTATCATCTAGGCAAAGCCAATGTGGTGGTGGATGCCCTTAGCCAAAACGAATGACCTGAGCCGATTCAGGTGAGGATTACCTGTTGATCATGACCTCTGATGTCATGAAGTAGGTCAAAGAGTTTCAAGACGAGGCATTGAAAGAAGATCATCTTAACTCTGAAAGAATGAGAGGTATGGTCATGGATCTAGGTGAGAACACACTCGGTGTTAGGACCCGATTCGGGCGGATGTGGATTCCTCGTTTTGGGGATCTACTTGTGAATATTATGGATGAAGCTCATAAGGAGTCGGTACTCCATTCATCCCGGTGCTACGAAGATGTATTGAGATATGAAGAAAGATTATTGGTGGCCGGGAATGAAGCGTGACGTAGTGGAGTACGTGAGTAAATGCCTTACTTGTTTACAAGTGAAGGCCAAGCATTAGAAACCGTATGGGGAGATCCAACCTTTGGATATACCGGAATAGAAGTGGGAGCATATCACCATGGACTTTATTACGAAGCTACTGCGTACTGTGCAAGGAAATGATGCTATATGGGTGATAGTTGATCGTTTGACGAAGAGTGCTCACTTCCTACCGACCGTGAGACATATTCATCCGAGAGGTTGGCGGATCTGTTCATTAAATAGATTGTAACTCGTGATGGTGTGTCGGTGTCTATTGTGTCTGATCGTAACACCTGGTTTACATCTAAATATTGGAAGAAATTCCATGATACGATGGGGACACGGTTACATATTAGCATGGCTTCTCATCCTCAGACGGATGGTCAGTCGAAATGAATGATTCAGACGCTGGACGATATGCTTCGTGCATGCGTCATTGATTTTAGAGGAAGTTGGGATGACCACTTACCTTTAGTTAAGTTCTCATATAAAAATAGAGTCATGTTTGAAGTCTCACCTTGGAAGGGTATCATTCGGTTTAGAAAGCAGGGCATGTTGAGCCCAAGGTACATAGGGCATTTCCGAATCATAGCCTGAGTAGGAGAGGTGGCCTATAGACTAGAATTACTAGAGGAGTTAAGTGGAATTCACCCGACATTCCATGTATCTCATATTAGAAAATGTTTAGCAAACGAGGATATGGTTGTACCACTAGATGATATCAAGGTAGATGCAAGGCTCAACTATGTGGAGCAACCAGTGGTGATCATTGATCGTAAAGAGAGAAGGTTAAGGAATAAAGTTGTTCCTCTTGTGTGTGTATAGTGGGAGCACAAGAAGGGATTAGAGTCTACGTGGGAGACTGAAGAAAAGATAAGACAACATTACCCACAATTGTTTGAGGAATAACAGGTTTCAGGGAGGAAACCTATATAAAAGGGGTGGACTTGTAACACACGGTTATTTTTATATTCATGGAAGGAAGACTAAATGTGTAGGAAAAGAAAGAAATGCTATTTAACCCAAGTTGAGGGGTTGAAAGTGTGCAAAGTACAACCTCATTATAATATTGTACAAAAGTAGCATGGTCGCCCATGCCATGCCATTTTCACCTTTTCTACCGATTGTAGAGAGAGAAAGAAGCAGAGTAGGAAACTCTCGAGTTTTGAAGAAGAACAAGAAGAAAAGCTTGAATTCAAGGTAAGAATTCGTGTGTTTATGATGTTCTTAACTGGTTTTATCCACTGCTGTATGCTTATATGTGTTGTATGTGTTCGGGTGTGTGTTTTGGTGGGTTTCTAGGGGGTTGAACTCAGTTGCAAAGAGGTTTTTGAAGAAGTCATAACCAAAGGCTGCAAAGGTGACTTCTAGAACCCTTTTTTACTGATTTTACATTATTTTAGGGCTGGAAATGCAAGTATGGACGTTTTTATTGAGTTGGGTTTTATACCCGTATGTGTGTATGTTTGTGTGTTATGGGTGGGGTTTGATTTTGGGCTATGTATGTGTTTGATGATGTTATAGTTATGTTTCTAAGGCTTAGAATGTAAGATTTAAGCTTAGAACAGGTTATATGATGTTTGGGGATTGATTTATGATATTTAGAAGGTATTAGGCTGTTCATGCACCTAAACAGTGGCTCATGCGCCCAACTAAAAATAACTGCCTAAGTGTTCCCATGCGCCCAAAAACTCATGCGCCCAAATAGTACTCATGCGCCCAGATAGCTCATGCGCCCAAGCACTCATGCGCCTGCATAGTGCTCATGTGCCTAGAATTGCCCATAATAGACTAAGTGTTGCTCTTGCGCCCCAATAGTGCTCATGTGCCTAAAGACTTAGAAATATTTTCTGATTTTTGGGGAAAACAGTAATGTAGGTCTTGACTTGGGAGGTTCCCAGAGGCAATGTAAGTTGACTTTCTGAAGTCATATATTATATGATTGGCGATGAATTGATGGTGTATGATTGATGCTCATGCATGATGGTATGTATGATGTATGTTATGGATGTATGATGGTGCCTTGTATGGTGATGTTTGTATGTTCGTATTGATGTTCTTTATTACGTATGGTTGTTTTCCCATGGCTTTACGTTGAATTTTAATGAAAAAATGAAAAGTATTATGTAACGTAAAATGGAAGATAATGAAAAGAGGAACATAATGAAAGAATGCATGCATTAATGAATGAATGAAAGTAAGAAAGGCTTGCAAGCAAATGTATGGAGGTTCACACCCAATGAAGGGTGTTAGCTCAACTGTGTGCGGGTTAGCTACCTCAAAAGGATGCACACTGGGGTCCAATCCTTGTGATTGACCATATTTATGGGATCCTTGCCGTTTGCCCTAGGTACTGGAGTCAGCTTCGTGCACAATGTTCGAGGTCTATGAAAGATCTCAGGCCCAGTAACGAGCTCCGTGCACAATGTTCGGGGTATAGCATATGGCATTGATCTGGAATGAAAGAGAAAATATAAGTGGTGAATTTACTTGTCCCAGGTACTAGAGTCAGCTTCTTGCACAATGTTTGAGGTCTATGTAAGACCTCAGGCCTAGTAACCAGCTTCGTGCACAATGTTCGGGGTAATGTACATGTCATCGAATGTAACGAATGTACGAATGAAGTAAGAATGTTATGTGTGGAAGTGAACAAAAATGAATGATAATGACGTACGATGAATGAATGAAAGTTAACAAATGAATGATGAAGATAATAATGTTATTATCTATGTGTACGTATGATGTGTGACTACATACAAAAGTAAAGAACGGTTTTAAACGAAAGTAAAGTATGTTTTATTTTAAAACTAGAACTCACTTAGCAACGCTGACTATTATGTGTTTCCTGTTAGTAGGTAAAGGTTGCTGAGGATGGCACGGGGCGGCTACTCGACTCATTTTGGATGGCATCCATTTTTATAATGCTTTTGTGATGTAATGCAACTAGTATTTTGTAATTTGATAACGATGTATTATTTTGCAAAAGCTTTTATAATGAAATGGAATGTTTATTTTAATATTTCCGCTACAAGGTTTCTTTAAGTTAATGAAAGATATATGTTTTATGTGCGATGATTGACCAGCTGTAAGCGTCCCGGGAACGGGGCCTTACAAGCACCTTTGAGGTATCTTAGAATCCTCTTGACAGTGACCAGGTGTGACATCTTGGGGTTGGCTTAATATCTTGCACAAATGCATGTGCTAAACATGATATCAGCCCTACTAGCTATAAGATACAAAGAGACCCAATCATATCCATGTAAAGGTGTTCATCCACACACTCCCCGTCAATGTCTGGTACAAGGGAGTAGTTTCTTGTTATGGGTGTCTTTGTAATCTTACAATTAGTCATGTTGAATCTTGTAAGTATGTCTTGTATATTCTTTGACTGACTTATAAAGATGCCACTATCAACTTGCTTCACTTGAATTCCTAGAAAGAAATTAAGTTCCCCCATGAAACTCATTTTACATCTATTCTTCATTAGCCTCTTAAAGTATTTGCAGAGCTTTGGATTAGTTGAAACAAAGATAATGTCATCTACATACACTTGAACTAAAATTAAGTGATTCCATGTTCCTTTAATGAAGAGAGGTCCATCTATAGTACCCCTTTTGTAGTCATACTAATAGATAAACTGAGATAAAGTCTCATACCACTTCCTTAGAGCTTGATTCAGCCTATAAAGAGCTTTGTCAAGCATGCAGACATAATCAGGATGATCAGGATCTACAAAGCCAGATGGTTGTTTGACATACACCTCTTCATCAATCACCCCATATAGAAAAAGACAGTTGACATCAAGTTGGTAGACCTTGAAATCCTTGGATGCAACAAAAGCTAAGAATATTCTGACAGCGTCAAGTCTTGCCACATGAGCAAAGACATCTATGCAATCAATTCCTTCTTCTTGTATGTATCCTTGGACAACTAGTCTACCCTTTTTTTTATGAAAAGTCCCCTATCATCCTTCTTGTTTCTAAACACCCACTTGGTTCTTATGGTAGTCTTCCCTTAAGGAAGAGGACATAGGTTCCATACCTTTTGTCTTTTGAATCAAAGCAGTTCCTCTTGCATAGCTTCAACCTAACTTCCATCCTTTAAAGCCTCATCAAATTTCTTTGGCTGTATCTGTGATAGGAAACTAGAGTGGAAACCGATAATTGCATCATGGGTTTGTCATCTTGTCCTTAACCCTATATCAATATTTCCAATGAGGTTTGTGGTGGGGTGAGACTTGTGGATCTTGAGATAATGGATCACAACAAGTTGCTTAGAGAGATATGAATTACAGTAATTAAGATAAGGCATTAAAGTATCTCCCACCACATCAGCACACTTATCAAGAGAAACTTGATCCAATGAGTGTGGGACATTATTGATATTATCTTTGATGGAGTGGTTATCAGCATCAAGAAACTCCTGGTCACTATCACCACCACTATCTCCTTCCATATTTGAAGCTCCTTTATTTAAGTGTTATGCCTCTAAGCTATATTTTTTTGGCACCTTAGATGCATCAGCTGAATTTGACATGGTTGTGATGATAGGAACTCCATCCATAGGATTAGTTACCATTGGAGCTAAAGTAGTATGGTTAAAAGGTCATCTCAGCTCAAATCTTAGGACAGGATCTCTTGTTGTTAAAATATATGTGGATCCTAAAACATTCTCACAAGAATTGTCAAATTAGTTGGTAACTAAATCAAGATCAAACAACCAATTAGGACCATAACCTTTCACACTAGGAGTATGCACATTGAAAGTCATATAATTGGTTGACTCCTCATTACTCTAGTTCTGAGACTGTATACTCTATAAGCCTTAGCTTGAGAAGAGTATCCAATAAAGTGTCCATCATCTTGTTAGGACCATGTACGGACGGAGTACTAACTAATTTACATGTATACCAACTCAAATAGTGCGGAATCCTATTTGATTGGCGATCCAGTCAGTGAGAACGCACGTAGAATCGATCTTAGAATGAATCTAAACGTTAAGAACGATTGCAATACGATTTTATGTGATCTATGAACTTGGAACAGGTTCTCTAAAGTCTCTGGATGGCTAGGGTATGAATAGAAGTCGAAATATTTAAAGTCTCACGTTTATAGGTTAGGGTTAGTCAATCGTACGACTGGACCATTAGCATGGTTCAGTCGTGCGACTAAAGCATGCGACTGAGTAAATCACACGACTGAAGGTTTAGTCGTGCGACTGGTCCATTAGTATGAAGTATTAATGAGTATGGTCCATTCGCATGAAAACTTCATACGACTAAGTTTGAATATGTTTCTCAATCATTACTTGACTAAGATCTATTCAAACGATCACAAACCTATATAGTCAGTTCAATATGCGTTAATAAAAATCACAGAAACATACACTGAAACATTTAACATTAAGATCATCAATCACATATTCTGTTTCAATCAACTCATACATTTCATTTACATTTAGGACATGACAAACATATTACATTAAGATCGTAAACTAGGTATAAATGTATCAACAAACTCCCCCTTGGACCTAGTTTCCTTTATCGTCTGGCATCCTTCATTAGCTCATCAAACTTCTTATGCCTCTCCTTGACTGTGACTCTAGCATGTATCTCGATGCAAAATAGAGTCTTATCACATTCTGAAATTGGAGGGCTTGTACAATGTCTTGCGCGTCATAGAATAATGGCCACCAGTATAAAGTATAAACATCACTAGCTGACAGGTTGGTTAGCCACATTGGGTCAAATATCCGGATGGTCTCCATTTGGTGCTCTTTCTGCAATACTGTGATCGCTTCACCTGTTCTCCAATCATAATACCACCACTTGAAGTGGGGAGTGAAGTCCTGTGGTATTTTCCTCATTGGAATCTTTGACATAGTGCACAGAGGACTCCACATCAACACCACTTTGGGTTTCCCAGTCCTTGGGTCCACCTTCGACCTTCGAATATACCTCGTAGATTGTTGAGGCTTGAAGTTAACCCATCTAGTGTGGTATTCTTTCTTCAACGCAGCTTCAAACCAGCCTGACATCTTCCTGGGGTCAGCATACAACAAGTTCATGCGTGCCACCTGGTTGAGCTCAAAACCAGGGAGAGTCTTCAGATCATGTGGGAATATGAAGTACTTGATTCTCTTCTCTCTCTTCACTTCATATACATTAAGATCCTCAAAATAAGCCCACGCTATAATCTTGCCAGACACCTTTAGATGCCTCTTTACTTTGTAGAGCTTGGCTTAGGCACTCGACTTTGACGCTATGCGTTGGGCATGGATCTCTGCAAAACAAGCGGCCCATTCAACCTTTTTGATCTCAGCATCAGCGTCCGAAGCTTAGGATTGGCTTTCTGATTTCTCGGCCTCCCTCTCCATCGTATCCAGTTTAGCATATATATCACTATTGAGAATATCCCCAAAATCAGGAACCACATTTTCCTTTCGATCAATATATTCTGGATAATGTTGTGCTCTGGCCTCTTCAATCTCTATCTCATCCACATCGTTGAGCTCGTTATCACTAGCAACATCGACGGTAGGTGCATCTTTAACCAGTTCATCCGGATTTAACCAGAACATCTCTACGATTTGCTCATCAGTAAGGTCGTGAATGATTTCTCCTTCTTTGGGAGTATAGCTTACTGACCTCCTGACAATCCCTTGCACATCAAGTATCATAGTGAATTGAGACTTGATCTGCTGCAGGGGAGCAACATCATATTCATCCTACTGATATGGTTTATCTGCTTGATTTAAAACATGTTACACATCATTCATTAGTAAGTAATCAAGACAGTTAAATAATCAAATATATACATAAACATTCAGTACATGAATTTAATACATGATTCAATAACACACAAGTTCAAAATACATAAACATCTAATCATTACTCTGATCTTGAATCATGGGTTCCCGCATCATCATCTCCTCCATCATCATCCGTATCATCCTCATCATCATCATCAACACCATCGTCATCTCCTTCTCTAATCTTTAGAGGCACATCCTTGGATCCCTTGATCCTCAGCATGAGCTTCTTGTTCTTTGCCTCCAAATCCTGTATCCTCTGTACAGAGGATGTCTGCATCTCTCGTAGCTCTATGATCTCCTGACTTTGAGCCTCAATCCTCTATACAGACGAAGCCTGCATCTCATGGAACTCTGTGATCACTTGGCTCTAAGCCTCAATCCTCTGGGCTTTAGAGACATTGAGCTCCATCAGCTGATTAAGTTGAGTGGCTCTTTGCTCATCCGTCGCTAGCAACTTCAGTACTAAACGGTTCAGGTTAGCCAGCTGCTCCTCCAACCCAACGGATGGGAAAGAGGATCCAAAAGTAGGTGGGACCTATGATGAGGTCCCGGCTCCGTGAGTGGTGGTGGTGGTAGTGGATCTAGAGTAGATGGGTGGTGGGGTATGTATGGATTGTGAAGGGGTGGCTGTAGTGGTGGTCGTGATTAGTGTAAACCTCCTCTTCTTAGACTTCATCCCATGGGGCTGAGCCATCCTTTTTCTCCTCATGCCATTTGAGGAGGATGCTCCCCCTGGGATGCTGCTGGGCTGATCAAGGGCATAAATGGGATCTACAGCAGTCTCCCCGGACTCGCTAGGGCGTCCTCCAACCTCTTGAATACCTCGTTCAGGGGCAACCACCCTGCTCCGCACAGTACGAGTCAAAGGCTCCTTGTCTGTCTCCTCCTCCTCATCAGGACGAAAGTCCTAATGGAAACCAGCTGCCTCTGCTCCACCTTGGGTGGA
>BJCM01003999.1:0-11714 GCA_018326385.1 Flaveria bidentis | reverse complement strand
ATAGATATAACATTAAACAATCAACAAACATTCACAGAAGAGTTTTTCATTTCATAGATTCAACATTACATATGTGTTACAAGATGGAAGTCTATTACATTTAAGATCACTAGACTAGAACTAGGGACATGTGTACCAACATCCTTCTACTTCAAACCGAGAGTTTCTGCTCTCTCTCTCTCTCTCTAACCGAATGAAAAGTGGTGTGAAGGGTGGGTGGGCGGCCATCCCCACCTTTACACCAACTTTTTAAAGATTTTGTCCTTTTGGACACTTTTAGTCCCTCCACTTGGGTTTATTGGCATTTCCTTTCTTTATTTTTTCAACTCTTATCCTTTCTTTTATTTTTAAGAAATAACCGGGTGTTACATGGACCTAGTTAATGAAATAAAAAGACTATGTTTTGTTATATAATGTTTGGTTTTGTTTCATGATTGAGACTTTATGCTTGTAATTCCTTTTGAAACTTATAATTTGAATATTTACATTTAAATATAGCGTTATGTGGCTGTGAACAATCTTAACCCTCATATCTCGACGATTCCACCATCAAGGTTGGGGTGTGACAGTGAATCTGTGAAAGATATGACAAGCAAATTCATGAAGTTGGACAAGTTTGAAGGACAAGACTTTCGAAGATGGCAGAAGAGGATGCATTTCCTGTTGACCACTCTAAAGGTTGTGTATGTTCTAAGTACTCCCATGCTAGAATTGATGGAAAACGAGACTCTGGAACAAAATATGAGGCTATGCAAGTAGGAGAACGATGACTACATCTGTCGCGGTCACAACTTAAACGGTATGTCTGATTCTCTGTTTGATATCTATAAAAATGTTGAATCTGCAAAACAACTGTAGGATTCACTTGAATCCAAATATATGGCAGAAAATTCTTTAAGTAAGAAATTTCTGGTTAGTAATTTATAAATTACAAAATGGTGGATTCAAGGCCTGTCATGGAAGAATACAATGAATTGTTAAGGCTTCTGGGATAGTTTGTTTAACATGATATGAAAATGGATGAATCCATCTCGGTTTCTAGTATAATTGAAAAACTGCCTTCTTCTTGGAAAGATTTCAAACACACTTTGAAACATAAGAAGGAGGAATTGAGTCTGGTCCAACTTGGTAGTCACTTCAGAATTAAAGAGTCTCTAAGGGCTCAAGAGGGTGACAAAGTTAAGGACAAAAACATGACTGGACCTTCATAAGTGAACATGGTGGAAAAAGGTGAATCATCAAAGAATGCCAACAAGTTTAAAGTAAAACGAAAGTTTAAAGGTAACAACAACAACAAAGGCCCCAACAAGAAGCCAAAGTTAGCATGTTGGAAGTGTGGCAAACCTGGCCATTTCAAGAACGATTGTCGGGTTGGTAAAGGCAAGAATGAGACTGGTATAAGTGGATCTAAGGATCCAGGAAAGCAACAAGGTCAGATTTTAGTTCCAAATTATAATTTAGGTGAGAATTATGTATCACTAATTTCTGAATAATTTTATGTGCATGATGATGATATTGCTTGGTGGGTTGATTCGGGAGCAACTAGTCATGTGTGTAAAGATCTTCGTTGGTTCAAGGATTTTCAACCAATTGAAGATGGATCATTATTAAAAATAGGCAATGTTGCAACCAAATCAATCAAGGGATTTGTGTTTACTTTAGGAAAATGTTTAGTATTAAATAAAGTGTTGTATGTACCTGGAATTCGAAAGAATCTGTTGTTTGGTATTGTGTTAAATAATTGTGGATACAAACATGTGTTGGAAAGTGAAAAGTATATCTTGTCAAGACAAGGTACTTTCATTGGATTTGGTTATCTATGTAATGGTATGTTTATGTTGAATTTGGATATTTCTTTTGGTAATGATTCTGCTTGTATGGCTTCAACTAACTATAGTAATAATATAAATAAACTGGAATTATGGCATGCTAGACTATGACATGTTCATTATCAAAGACTAAAAGATATGTCTAAAATGAGTTTAGTCCTTGCTTTTGATATGAACAATGAAAAATGCAAGACATGTATGTTGACTAAGATAACTAGACAACCGTTTAAAGATGTTATTAGGAAAAGTAAAGTTTTAAACCTCATATATAGTGATTTGCATGCTACACCATCATTAGGTAATAAAAAGTATGCTATTACGTTTATTGATGATGCCTCTAGATATTGTTATATTTATTTATTGCATGATAAGGATGAAGCTCTTGATAAATTTAAAATTTATAAAAAAGAGGTAGAGCTTCATCAAAATGGGTTGATTAAGACTCTTCGTACTGATAGAGGAGGTGAGTATTATGATCCGGTGTATTTTCAATCCACTGGTATAATACATCAAACTACAGCTCCTTATACACCACAACAAAATGGTGTAGCAGAACGAAAGAATAGAACATTGAAAGAAATGGTTAATTCTATGTTGTCCTATTTGGGTTTAAGTGAAGGATATTCGGGGTGAGGCAATGTTAACAACTTGATATCTATTGAATAGAATTCCTAATAAAAAGAATAAGACTACCCCATATGAACTTTGGCACAAAAAACCCCCAAACTTAAATTATCTTAAAGTTTGGGGATGTAGAGTTATTGTGAGGCTTACAGAACCCAAAAGGAAAACTTTAGGTGAAAGAGGTATAGATTGCATATATTTATTGGATATGCTCAACATTCCAAAGCTTATAGGTTCTACGTCTTAGAACTTAATGATTATGTATCTGTAAACTCGGTTATAGAGTCAAGAGATGCAATATTTGATGAAAAAATATTTACTTTATACCTAGACCAAAGGATGTGATTTCCAATGTTTCTCAAACTCATAATACATTTGGTAGTAATTCGGTTAATAACAAAGATATATCTTCTACTAGAACTGAACCAACAAAAAGTACAAGAGCAAGAAAAGCCAAGTATTTTGGTGATGATTTTCAACTTTATATAGTTGAAGGATCAAGGAATGAGATTAGATCTCAATATCAATATTGTTTTAATATTGAGGAGGATCCAAAGACTTACAGTGAAGCTATAGCTTCTAAAGATGTTGCATTTTAGAAAGAAGCAATCCAAGATTAGATAGATTCCATTATGCAAAATAATACTTGAAAGTTGATTGATTTACTTCCTGGATGTAAACCACTAGGGTGTAATTTAAAAAGAAAATGAAGGTGGATGGCAGCATAGATAAGTTTAAAGTTGGATTAGTTATCCAAGGCTTTAGACAGAAAGAATGTACTGATTTCTTTGACACTTATGCTCCTGTTGCTAGGATTTCTACTATTAGATTGTTATTAGCACTTGCAGCTATACACAATCTTGTGATTTATCAAATGGATGTGAAACTGTATTTTTTAAATGGTGAATTGGATAAGGAGGTTTACTTGAAATAACCTGAAGGCTTTGTTATGCTGGTAATGAGAATAAATTTTGTAAGTTGATAAAATCTTAATATGGTCTGAAGCAAGCACCAAAACAATGGCATCAAAAGTTTGATGATATTGTGTTGTCTAATGGTTTTGTTTTAAACCAAGTAGACAAGTGTGTATATAGCAAGTTTTTCACTTCTGGTAAAAAGTTATAATTTGCTTATATGTAGATGACATGTTAATATTTGGTACTGACCAAAGTCAAGTTCATA
The DNA here is from genome assembly GCA_018326385.1 of Flaveria bidentis. Taxonomy (NCBI): domain Eukaryota; kingdom Viridiplantae; phylum Streptophyta; class Magnoliopsida; order Asterales; family Asteraceae; genus Flaveria; species Flaveria bidentis. Next base: position 8,079 of record BJCM01003999.1, on the reverse strand, counting down.
AAACTAAGAAATTCTTGTCATCTAAGTTTGCTATGAAAGACATGGGGGAGGCTAAAGTGATCCTTGGTATAAAGATCAAGCATGGGAACAATGATATTTCAATTTCTCAATCTCATTATATTGAGAAGATTTTGAAGAAATTGAACTTCAACGATTGTTCTCCTGTAAGCACTCCTATTGATCCTAATCTTAAGCTTCTACCTAATAAAGGTATTGCAGTATCTAAACTTGAATACTCAAAAGCTATTGGAAGTCTCATGTATGCCATGATTAGCACTAGGCCTGATATATCCTATGCGGTTGGAAAACTTAGTAGATTTACTAGTAACCCTAGTTCACATCACTAGCAAGCTATTAATCAAGTATTTAAGTACTTAAAAGGAACAATGAATTATTGTTTAACATATTCTAGGTTTCCTTCTATTATTGAAGGTTACTCGGATGCAAGTTGGATTATAAATATGGAAGATCATTTTTCCAGAAGTGGATGGACATTCCTATTTGGAGGAGGTGCTATCTCTTGGGCATCGAAGAAACAAACTTGCATTACTAACTCAACAATGGAATCTCAGGTTGTGGCATTAGCAGCAGCTGGAAAAAAAGCTGAATGACTAAGAAACTTGATTTATAAAATTCCACTATGGCCTAAACCGATATCACCTATGTCTATTAGATGTGATAGTGAAGCCACTTTGGCTAAGGCTTATAGTCAAATATATAATGGCAAGTCTAGAAACTTAGGTGTTAAACATAATATGAGCTCATCATGCATGGTGTGATATCTATGGAGTTTGTGAGAACTCAACAAAATTTAGCTGATCATCTAACTAAAGGGTTAAATAGAGATCTTGTGCACAAGTCAGCTTTAGGGATGGGATTGAAGTCCACCTAAATCCTCTCATGTTAAGATACCCAATTCCCATCTAGTATAACATTAGATGTTGAATTCAATGCGAAAAGCTTAACATCTAGAGATTGGAACACATTAGTAGCAACATCCCAAGGTATGTGTTCAGACCTACAAGTTAAGGAGGTTGAAGTTTAACTTTTTAATAGTTCTTTTGAAAAATTGCATATGTAGGTGTAAGAGAAAAAAAGCTACCTATATGAGCATGAAGTTTAGCTGCTTCAAGAACCTTGGGCTTGGCTTTAATATGCTTATGAAGGATAAGAACACAAGGCTAGTAAAATATAATGTCAAGTAAGAATATATAAGTATGTAAACTTTTGTGTATATTATCTTCATGTATTCACTATGAATATCAAGGGTTCAATCCTAAGTGACACTCTAATATTTGAATATTTGGAATGTTGTAATATACTAAAATGAAATTCAATCGTCACGATATTTCATTTATGCATAAATTTGTAGTTTGTGTGAGTTTGTTTTAGTTAATCAATGATTACATTAAAATGGGAGAGGAATGTTAGATATTTTAGTGTAATTGGATTGACTAATGATCAATGTGATCATAAAATTCATCAAACAAGTTAGGAGGTGTGGAGTGCATGCTTGTTTGAGTTTATTATGATCTTTGATATTAAAATCTTCTTAGGGGCGAAGGCATTAAGCAACGGGGGTCCGGGGTCAGCGCTCCTGAGAGCGGGGTCCAAGGGGCAGAGCCCTTTGCTGGGGTCGAGCTGGTAAGTCAGATTGGAAAAATTTTATTTTGGTAAATATTATTTTATCAAAAATGTACTAGAATTTGTTTTTCCTGAAATTTCACATGTGAAATTAGAGTGTCAAAATTGTAAATTTTGTATGAGAACAACTACCAAAGACAGTTTCCCCATCCCTGAAAATTTTTGCATTTATATAGATTGGTTTTCTTTTTCTGGTTCATGTTCTTGAAAACACACACGAATTCATACTTTGATTTTTTAACTTGCGTTTTATCCGATTGAATATTTGGTGTAAACCCAAATAATTTCAATCTGAATGTATTTATGACTCTCAAGTTTTCAAATTATTGACAATTTTATAACAATTCCTCTAATTAAACACAACAATATTTCATCAAGTCCAAACACACCCTTAACTGTTTTGTGAGAATGATTTCCAGCGGTTTTCATCAGCTTGCAATATGAATGAAAACATGTAATATTACATGTTTGAATGATAAAGGTAGAATTATTATTATTATTATTATTATTATTATTATTATATTATTATTATTATTATTATTATTATTATTATTATATTATTATTATTATTATTTGTGAACAAGAAGAAGGGCGTCAGCGTCGGTGCCGACGGTATCACGCCGACAGGTTGACTAACTCAAATCCTCAGTCACCCAACTAGACATTATAAAAATCTCATGTAATTCAATTTATTATATTTAAATGTTTTGATTTCTATATTATATAAAAATAGAGCAACCTATCACACATATATGTAATAAAGACAAATATCAAACATCTAAAATTCTATGTATGATCGCAATATTAAATAAATTATTACATATCTAGGTGTCCAGTTTTGTTCCAGTCCGGTAAAATATTTTTTATATATGTTCATTTTTATTTCATTTTATTTTCGTTTATTCTGTTGGGCACAAAAACAGTTCTTGTTATCAAAATACTAACATGATTAATTATTATTTAGTGAAAGATTATTGTAAAAAAATAAAATTAAAATTAATAGTGTATGAAAACATTTTCATTAGTAAGGATTAATAGCAACCAATAAAATAAAATTATAATTATTAAAATCGAATAACTTTTACCGAATAAATTTAGTTATTATTAGCTGAATATTTCGTTCTTTATTTGTAAGGTTCAACTCAAGCCAATTGAAAGTACCTTAAATCTATTTCTGAAGTCCGTTCTTTTAATTCCATTAACCGACATAAATTTACTATATATGATCATTATAAATTTATACATTTTGATTAGTTTTAATAAACAACTTTTGTATCCTTATTTAAATAAATAATTTTTAAGCAAGAATATAGCATGAAAATTTTATAACGACTTTAGTTTTTTTAACAGAGAAGAAATATTTTTATTCATTTTTATTGATAGGGTCATGGGGCTAGTAATTAATGTGTGTGTACAACGAGAGTATTGTTTCGTTCCATCCACCGACGATGAACTTTTTATTTTATTTACTTGCGACTCTGACATCGTGCTTCCAACGGGTATGCCTACATTTTTAATGTGTATTTATGCCCATGAAAAAGGTTTGATGTTATCTAAGAATAATATAAAACATTAATGTCAAACTTATATGTGTGATATGAGTATTGAATATATTAATAATAAAAGCAAATAAATACATAAATAAAGTAATGAACATGAGCATGTGTAATTGGTCCACAGCACATCAAATCTACAACGATTGATCGAACGAGTGTAGTTAAAGATATAGAATACATGCATGCATTTGGGTCCGGCTTTTGTTTGCTTGTTTCGGTTGGTTGCATGGAGGCATGATGATGATTTGAGGTGACATTTGGTCGATCTGGACATGATTCATAACTTGTATAAAAACAAATGTAAATCATTAAATATGTACTGTTGATTATTACTAATATGTCTCGCAAGCTAAGCAGGAGAACGACATGCATGGTCGAGTAGTGTAGATGTATCTTAGTGAAGATGCCAATCTCTCATAGGGAGAAAGTGAACATGAATTTTCTCCAATATGCATTTTATGGGACAATTATGAAATCAAATCCTTATTGTTTTGTGTTAAGTGTCAAAAATCTGATTCACCAACATTTGAAGACAGGTTAACAACCAAGTGTAGAGTCAATCCAATAAACATGATGTTCATTGCTGTTCAAAAAAAAAAAGTTAAAAATACATGATGTGCGTGATTCACCATCACAACAATATCATAAACGACCAGGAGAACTATAGAGTCACAACAATATTATAAACAAAGCCTAAGTCCGCCCAAAATTTGAACCAACAAATCCAAAAATCAAGAAGTTCAAGTAAACCATTGTTAACAAGCTTAATTTTCATTTTAAGCTGTATGGAGAGTGCTTATTTCGACACACGTGATTTTATTGAGGCCTGTAAATAGTCTCAATAGATTTCACACATGAGAATCATTTTAAGTCTTAATCTTGAGATAACACCAGAGAAAGTATTGTTAAAACCATGGTAACTTTAACTATAGAACTAAAATTCTCACCAAATCAACAATAAGTTTTTATTGTTTAATGTAACACGTTAGATAAATGTCACATCAGCCGTAGACAGGAGAGAATCTTATTTATAAGAAAAATCTCTTGCCTCTAATATCATCAACGCGTTTTGGTCGTATTAGCTATGGATGAGAGGGGATTTCATAGTTAAGCATACTCAGATGACAATAATGTAGGGATGGGTGACCTCCCAGTAAAGTTTTTATTCGAACAACCAAAAACAAATCCGTGAGTTTCTCGTGGCAAAACAGACAATATTGATGGTATGAGGGGCTAGATCTGACATATAGTATTAGAGCCATATTGGGTTGTGAAGGCCTTTGGGCTTTTGGTTAGAGTTATGGGTCTAACCCATTGAAGCTACTTAAAACAAACAAATCCGTGAGTTTCTCGTCACCGCTAATAGTCAATTTTTTTTTTGTTTTTAATTTCCATTTTTAATACCGAATAAACTTGTATATAAAAATAAACCCAGATTTCTCAATAACATAAATAACAACATACACATACAAATAATATTAAAAAGTCCACTATGATTGTTAACTAATTAAGTATGCTAATACATTGTTTAACTTTAACATTAACTGTCGTTAACACAAACTTAAATTACTTAAACCGCTATCCTATTCATTTTCCTCGTCCGAATCATCTTCATCAACTTGTTGTGTAGCTTTTTGAGAGGCAATAAGTTAAGTCATTTGAGACATAAAGTTCGCATTTTGAAACAGACTTGCGATTTGAGCCTACAAAACAAAACATACCGGTGATATTATTGTCGAATGAAACACCCCTTCGAGTATCAAACCATTTGCAACGAAATAGAACTATGAAATACTCGTTTGCATAGCACAACTCAATAATCTCTTCAACTTGGCCATAATATTTTTCACCATTCTCACCCTCCACTAAAACACCGGAGTTTTGTGTTGTGCGTTGCGCGTCATGTGCAAGTACCATAAACCTAACACTGTTGACTATGCAAGCAGTGTAACTATAAGCTTTTACGTCCACATCTATTGAAATAGCATACAACTCTGAGTGAAAATCTGTAGAATTTTGTATTTTCATCGAATAAACCTAAGAAAAATAATGTGTTATATATAAATTAGCTAACAAATATAGATTTGAATTCATGTTGGAAACCTAAGAGAATTTTGTACACGGATTACCTTCTCGAGAAACCATGATGGAAATTTGGTTATGACATCCACATATGGGCTTTCAGATTTAAATTCGCTATATTATTGACAAATATATATAAAAATAAGGAACAAAATATATTTAACTAATGATAAAACTTAAAGATAGGAACTCTTACTTCATATAGTCTCTGACTTCTTGACAACTATCAAGGACAAACCATTCTAACTTCAGCTTTTCGCTTGGAGAAAGATATTTCATCTTCTTTGCGCTAGCCGGACGACATTTTGACTCAAATGCATATATCTTTCTTTTTTCGATAATAATATCTTCATTTCTATCAGGCGATTGAACTGAGTTTTAACATCTCTTAGGTACCTCGAACAAAATGATAGAGCTTCTTCAGCAACATAACCTTCAGTTATACAACCTTTTGGTCTTGCCTTGTTTCTGACATTTTTTTTAGTTTTTACATATACCTTTCAAATGGATACATCCATCTCATACACACTGGACCACCACGAATCACCTCATTAGGTAAATGCAAATCTAAATGAACCATAATGTTATAAAACGCTAGATGATAGATCAATTCTAACTTGCACAATATTATAAGAATTGCCTACTTAGCTTTCTTCATATCATCTATTAATAGTGTTCTGGAGAAAATTTGCTTAAAAAGGTACACAGATCAACTATTGATGTATAAGTATCTTTGGCCAAAAAACCTCTAACACCAATCGGTATCAAACGTTGCATGAGAATATGACAATCATGAGATTTCAACCCAGTAATCTTAGTATTGTTATCTATCACTCTCTTACTGATATTAAATCTGAACCCATCATGAAGCTTTACATTCTTTGTAAACTCACAAAATAACTTTCAATCACTGGTTTTCAATGAGTATTTTGGGTAGGGGCTATACCATTTGCCATTTTTTTCTCCAACCACTGCCTACTCCAAATATTTAGATTATTCAAGTCAACCCGTGCGTTTGGTGTATCTTTGCTTATTTCATTCATTAGAAGAGCACCTAGCAAACTATCACACACATTTTTCTCTATATGCATCACATCTAAGTTTTATTTTAAGTGTAGAGAAGACCAGTACTCAAGTTCAAAAATATGCTTCGTTTGGAACAATTTAACTCATACTCTTGGCTACATAGTGAGAAGAGGGACTTTTGTTACTTTTAGGATGTGAAGACTACAACAACTTAAGGAGCTGATCAAATGAGCTATTGGTCTATTTATTTTTCACCTTAATATTCACAAGCTTTGTTAAAAAGTCAAGGGAAGAAAACTTAGTACAACCAGGATATAATTCTGATTGAACTTCATCTAACAAGTCCCTAAAATCATCATAGACACCACTACTCTCTTCCATAACGTCTTTGATGACGTTTGCCATTTCATTTGTTGGCTCAACATCATCTACAACTACAACTTTAGGAATTAAAATTTCACCATGATAGATCCAATCCTTGTACATCCGACACATGCCCCATATTTCTAAATGATATTTCACTTTAACCCATCCTAATAATTGGGTATTCTGACATTTCCTACACGGACATCTAATCTGGCCATATTTGTTGATATGTTTTTCACTCATATCAATAAAAGAGCTGAGTCCTTGCTAATACTCGGGTGATCTACGGTTCGGATTAAGAAGCCAACTTTTATCGACATACATGATTACAGGATTGTAATATAATTTTGGATATAAGTGGATGAATATTTATCTAGTAAACATTAATAAAACTAAGGCAACGAATATAGATTTAGAAGGATAGGCTGGTATACTCACTTTTTGAATATTTTATCTCATATATGAATGTGTATTAAGTGATTTTTTGTTTAAGAAAAATTCGGCAGCATTTCACTAAGCTCCCAAGTATATACATATAGAGATATATACCCGAGGAAAAAAGAGAAAATAACAACCAAATTTTTCTTACACAAACAATCAAGTAATACAAATTCATATCCTAAATGAGATAAAATATTCAAAAACCAGTCCCAAAACGGGGACAACCCGAAATTGATTACTAAATCAATTTCGGGCGGGTGTTTTTAAGCTCATAGTGATTAGAATGAGGTCATGAAACCTAAAGCATATATTATACAAACCTTAAGCATATATCAACAAATTTAGTTTCTCATCCTAAGTAACACTAATCAAATAAATAATTTTATCAACTAAACACCACCAAAACCCTAGTTTTAGTCCAAAAGTTAAGCATTTACATCTTAATCTAATTAGTCCAAAAGTTAAGCATTTACATATTTAATATATGGTTTCAACATATACATATAAAATAATCAAACTTAAATCATAAATTACATCTTATCTTATCCAAAATAACACTAATCAAACAAATAATTTTATCAACTAAGCACCACCTAAAACATTTACATCTAGATGCCCAAAAATCTTTAAAAAACAAAAGAAACAAAAAATACCGGATCTTTGTAGTAGCGGCGATGTAACAGGAGTATCAGCGACGACGATGCTCAGCTTGTGGTTTTTGCCGGTGGTCGGCGACAGTGAGAGTCGACTATGGTGGAGTGGTAGGAGCCTATTTTTGGAATTCAAGAAACTAAGTTTGTGTTTGAAAAATCAACAAAACAAAATAAAGAAAAATTACCAATGAAGGTGACTTCCGACAGATATGGTGGTGACGGTGGCTTCTGTGAAGGTGGGGGATGGTTGAGGATGGAGGTGGGGAGGATGGGGGAGGCTGCTGCACACGGCAGTAGGGAGGGGGGGGGAG
>BJCM01003973.1:0-11043 GCA_018326385.1 Flaveria bidentis | reverse complement strand
ACTTAAAGTTGAGGGGAACTTATCTAGTTACTAATTTCCAATAAGTGGGGATATTTTCTCAAAATCTCATCTTTTCTTTCCCAAGTATATTCTGGACCTCTTTTGGCATTCCACTTAACTTTCACTATAGGAATCTTACTTCTTCTTAACCGTTTCACTTCCTTATCTAATATGGCTATTGGTTCTTCTGTAAAATGAAGCTTCTTGTACACTTTTATCTCTTGAACTGGAACTTTTAATGTCTTATCTGTTAGACATTTCTTTAGATTGGACACATGAAAGATATTGTGTACTTCACTTAATTCTGAAGGCAGATCTAACTTATATGCTACTGAACCAATCCTATCAGTGATTTCAAATGGACTAATATACCTAGGATTTAACTGATTTCTTCTTTCAAATCGGATTATGCCTTTTGTGGGTGATATCTTTAAATAGACCTTATCTCCAATTTGAAATTCCAAGGGTTTTCTTCTCTTATCAGCATAACTTTTCTGTCGATCCCTGGCAGCTTTCAATCTATTCTTAATTTCAAGAATCTTATCGGAGGTTTCTTGTATCAATTTGGGTCCCGTAAGTTGTCTGTCTCCTATTTCATTCCAACATAGGGGTGATCTACACTTCCTTCTGTATAAAGCTTCAAACGGTGTTGTTCCAATACTTGAATGATAACTGTTATGTAGGAAAATTCTATTAAAGGAAGATGTGTATCCCAATTACCACCAAAATCTAATGCACAAGCTCGTAACATATCTTCTAAAGTTTGAATTGTCTTCTCACTTTGACCATCTGTTTGTGGATGATATGCTGTACTCAGATTTACCTGAGTCCCTAAAGCTTTTTGTAATGTTTGCCAGAATCTGGATGTGAATCTACTATCTCTGTTTGATATAATTGAAATAGGTATTCCATGTTTGGATACAACTTCTTTTATGTAAATTCTTGCCAATCTTTCCATTTTATAATCTTCCTTGATTGGTAGGAAATGTGCTGATTTTGTTAACCTATCCACTATAACCCATATAGCATCATATCCATTTGAAGTCCTTGGTAATTTGGTTATGAAATCCATAGTTATTTAATCCCATTTCCATTCTGGAATTTCTGGTTGTTGCAAGTATTCAGAGGGTTTTTGGTATTCAGCTTTTACTCTTGAACATATATCACATTTGCTTAGAAATTCTCCGATTGATTTCTTCATGCCTGGCCACCAGTATTGACTTTTTAAATGTTTGTACATTTTGTTATTTCCTGGATGTACAGAATACCTTGATTTATGTGCCTCTTGTAGGACAAGCTTTCTAAGTATAATATTATCTGGTATCCAAGTTCTTCCTTTAAATTTCAGAACTTCATTTGTGTCTTCCTTTAAATCATTCATTTGCCCTGTTAATGCTATCTTATCTTTTTGCTGAGCTTCTCGTATTTGACTTATCAAATCAGAACGCAATTCCATTCTCATGGCATGTACTCGTAATGGTTTTGTTCTCTCTTTCCTACTTAAAGCATCAGCTACTACATTTGCCTTTCCTGGATGATACTTGATTTCACAATCATAATCACTTAGTAGTTTTATCCATCTCCTTTGCCTCATATTTAACATTTTCTGATCAAATATATACTGTAAGCTTTTATGATCTGTATATATCGTACACCTTGTGCCATACAGATAATGTCTCCAGATTTTAAGTGCGAATACTACTGCTCCTAATTCCAAATCATGAGTAGTATAATTATTTTCACTACCCCTAAGTTGTCTAGAGGCATAAGCTATTACCTTATTCATTTGCATTAGAGCACATCCAAATCCTTGTCGTGAGGCATCACAGTACACAGTAAAATCATCAGTCCCTTCTGGTAATGCTAAGATAGGAGCACTACATAATTTATCTTTTAATAACTGAAATGCAGCCTTTTGCGTTTCTTCCCAAACATAGGGTCTGTCTTTCTGAGTTAATTCTGTGAGTGGTTGAGCTATTCTTGAGAAATTTTCTATGAATCTTCTATAATATCCTGCCAATCCTAGAAATTGACGTACCTCTGTTGGTGTTTTTGGATCTTCCCATTTCTGAAAAGCTTCTATTTTTTGCAGGCTCTACTTGTATACCTTCTTGGTTAACTATGTGTCCAAGGAATTGTACTTCCCTTTTCCAGAATTCACATTTGAAGAATTTTGCATATAATTTTTCTTTTCTTAACAGTTCCAAAGTCAACCTTAAGTGTTGTTTATGATCCTCCTTGTTTTTGGAATAGATTAAAATGTCATCTATGAAAACTATGACAAACTTATCTAGGTAGGGTTTGCATATCCTATTCATTAAGTCCATAAAATTTGCGGTAGCATTAGTTAACCCAAATGGCTTTACAAGGAATTCATAATGACCATATCTAGTTCTAAATGCAGTCTTTGGTATATCTTCATCTTGGATTTTTAGTTGGTGATATCCTGACCTCAAGTCAATTTTTGAAAAGTAACTAGATCCTTGTAATTGATCAAATAAATCATCTATCCTAGGTAATGGATATCTATTCTTTATAGTTATTTTATTGAGTTCCCTATAATCAATACACATTCTGAAAGTTCCATCTTTCTTTTTAACAAATAGGACTAGTGCACCCCAAGGTGATGTACTAGGACGTATAAATCCCTTATCTAATAATTCTTGTAGCTGATTCATTAATTCCTTCATTTCTGTCGGTGCTAAACGATACGGTGTTTTAGCTATGGGAGTGGTCCCTGGTACTAATTCTATTTTGAACTCTACTTGACAATGGGGAGGTAAACCAGGTAATTCATCACGAAATATATCGGGATATTCATTAACAACAGGAACACTTCCTAAGCTTTCTTTATCTATTTGGGTGTCAACAATATGAGGTAGGAAAGCTAAACATTCCTGTTTTAAATATTTTTGTGCGTTCTTACAAGAAATTATCTTCATGGTACCTCTAGGTTTTTCACCATATACACATAGTGTTCCATTAATCAGAGGAATTCTTACCATTTTCTTGCCACATATTATTTCAGCCTGATTTTTACTTAACCAATCCATTCCCACAACAATATCAAATCCTCCTAGATCGATAGGAATCAAATCTATATCGAAACAATATCCATCTAAATTTATAGTACAGTTAGGAATAATTTCACAGGCTTCAATTATCTTACTATCAGCTTATTCTATCATATATTTTTTATCTAACTTTTCTGAGGTTAAGTTAAGTAGTGGTCTAAATGTGTTTGACACAAAACTACGGGTTGCTCCCGTATCAAATAGTACGGTAGCGTACTGACTTTTTATAGCAAACGTACCCGTTACAACCTCTGGTTCGTGTTGAGCTTCTTCAGCTTGTATTATAAAAGCTCTTCCTCAAGGGTTGTTTTGGTTGACTGGAGCCTTACCCTTCAGTTGTGGACATTTGTTCCGAAAGTGGTCTTCATTTCCACATTGATAGCAAACTGGTTTTGGGTTAGTGAGGCTCTTACAGTCTCGAGATATATGTCCCTTTTTCTTGTAATTGTAACAGATTACCATTGCGCAATTACCTTGATGGTATCTCTGACAGGTACTACACCATGGCAGGTTTGTGGTTTGTAGTTTCTTTTCCTGTGTCATCCCTAAGAAGTTTCGGGTGGGTTGTCAAGCTATCCTTTTCTTAAGATTTCCTCTAAACTTTCCTCCTGAATTATCATCGCACCATTTCCTCTTCTCTCCTAATCTAGGATTACTTAATGATCCATTTCTTATCATTTCGTCAGTTAAGCTCCCTGATAGGCTTACGACATCTTGGAAAGTTTTAGGCATAGCAGATTTTACTACCCCTCTTATTTGTGGTACTAATCCCCAAATATATCTACCTATCCTTTTTGTTTCTGGGGTGACTAGATGTGGTACTAATCTTGAGAGTTCATTATATCTATCTGTATATTCTTGATGTGCTGATCCTCTCATTTTGAGTGCTAGGAATTCAGTCTCTAATTTTTCTATTTCATTTTAGGGACAATGTTTTTCTATTACTAAACCCCTGAATTCGTTCCAAATTAATCTATTCATAACCTGCCTACCTTTTGTGTGCATTTCCATTTTCCACCAGGATTGTGCCTCTCCCCTTAGTGAATGTGAAGCAAACAAGGTCTTATTGCTGTTAGCATAATTGCTGATCTCTAAGATTGATTCCATCTCATCCAACCATTGTAGGGCATGTACAGCTCCGCCTTTACCATCAAATTCCCGAGGTCTACATGACATGAAAGCTTTATTGGAGCATCCTTTTTCAGTTATAATTCCTTCTTCTGGTGGTCCTCTCATGGTGTCGTTGATTGGTATTTCATTATTTGGTGTTATAGTTCCAAGGTTTAGGTTTTGTTGAAGTTGGGTTACTAGTGTGGGTATAGCAGCCTCAATCTGTTGTGTTACTATTCGCGAGATTCTATCATCTTCATTGGTGGTTGTGTTCACAGGAGTTTCTTCTCTGAGTCGAGTTCTAGGTCGTCCAATTCGTGTGGTTCTTCTTACGGGTTGTGTGTTCCTTCTTGGCGGCATAATTTTCTATAGGTAATTGTAGTCAATACTAAAAAAATTTTAAGTTCTTAACAGTATCTCATAACAATCAATAATTTCAAACATAAAAGATATATTGCACATAAGTTCTTATTAAGGATTCTTGCATATTAAGTTAGAAAGTAAATTTTAATTTCCCTGAACCCATTTCCATATTCTTGAAAAGATGTTTTTCTTGGGTGTCTTCAATTTCTTAACATCCTTCTGAATATTCCTGATTTCCTGTTGGATTTTCTTAAACTTTTTAAGAGCCTGTTGAGCTGTCATTATTTGTTCTTCATTTATCTTTTGTCTTTTGCTTTCTCTTTCTTCCTTCTTAGGAGAGTCATTATTTTGTATTTCTGCATCCTCATCTTGCTTAGCCTTGAACTTGTTCCCAGGTCGTACCTTTTTCATGGGGGTTTTAATGGTATATCCTCCGAGTGTTACCGGTGCACGTCGGACATAAAATTTTGGCTTTTGGTTATTTTCTATTTCAATTCGGGAAGGTTCCATGACTTGCTGAGGTTCGGGTTCAGATATGATTTCTCTATAATTGCTATGGTCTAAATATTCAGACGGGTCAGTCACACTATGGTAATTATTAGTGTTCATAGCTGCAAAAAGTCTTATAATTTTGAGCAAAAATGGTTAGTCATTTACTTTCACATATCATAAATAAATCTTTTACCTTAACATTTACTAAAAGGTATCGTTAGAATATTCATGAAATCACAAAAATTCACGTATACATATATCATATAGATATGAGCTTATGGTTATAGTCTAGGTGTTTTATAAATACCTAGTTCTCTATAACCAATGGCTCTGATACCAACCTGTCACATCCCGGCGGAAGCGTGAGATGATTATTTGGGTGTGACTTGTTTGTACAGAACTCATTAATTAATAGAGTTTTATCAGATAACACATCAGCATATAACAAACATAACATAACATACTTTATAAGATAATAATAAAGGTTAGGATTATATTAAATCATGATAGTCAAAATTTGATCTAATTATAATCCTATTACAACATATTTCTAACTGCTACATCATTAGTAACAGTGAAAATGCGCGTCCACCGATAGGCTGAGATCATACATATTCACAGTTAGATTCACACAAACTTTCCCCACAACTTCTCCCCAGCTGTTATACACATCAAAAGAGAACATTAAGCTGTTAGACATGATGAATTCCTGAAAAAGCATACTCAAAATAGTCAACATAATGTTGGTGAGTTCACACGTTTATCTTACACAAAATATTATTGATGCATCAAATACAACCAAACCTTACTTAATAATCAGATCAACCATACTTTCATAACATAATTCATAGATCAGATAATATAGCATCACAACACTCATTCTGTTGGTGCAGGAAATTATTTCTTAAGTAGCGTTACCTATATTATCCAACGGTTCCACATCTGAATTAATGGTTGTAACATAAATGACAGTATAACTCAAAAAAATTATATCAATCATAAAAATCAATAGTATGCTTTTTCCCTCAAAAGTTTATAAAAATCAAAATAGGGCTATGAATCTCACCTTTACTCCACGAAATCACCTATAATAAAAAATATTTATAGTTTAGGAAACATAATATTTTCTTTAAAATTTTCAGTACCTCAAATAATATCAAAATTGTTACAATATATAATGAAGGAAATAAAACATAACATATTCAGATTTCATATCCCAATTATTTACAGTTTATTTATTATAATTTTTGGAATACTCAAATAAATTGTTAAAATTACATTCGGGTTTCTAAAAATTCTTAAAATTGATCAGAATATTTGGCACATTATTTATAACTTCGAAAATTTTTCCCATATCTTAAATCATAACAGAGTCAATATTTATGATTTTCATCATTTTACTAATATTTAGTAAAAATATCAAAATATGTCTAAAAATTCCTATTTTCATACAGAAAGTTCTGTTTAGCTTTTCATATTTTCTAAAATTTTCTCATAATTTATTGCAAAGTTAAAGTATTTTTTCCCAATTTTTATGTGACAGAAAATCTAAAAATTCGTAACTTATTCATAACTTCAAGTTAGGTCATGAAACTTTTTCTGTAAATCCTATAATTCATAAGGTTTAACATATAATTTTCTCATTCTCATTCCAAGTTTAGTTCTTCCAGCATAAATTTTCCTTCAAATACTAATATAATTTATATAAATTATTTCACTCATATGAATGGCATCAAAATTTGCAAAACTATATTTCTTAATATTCTAAACATATCTCCAATGTTTGTTCCCACAATCATAGTCTATAACATAATAAACTGAATTTAACAAGTTGTATCTAAATTTTTAACCCTTTGTTGATAATTTTCTTTATAAATTTTGATTATCAAGATTTACTTTATTTATTTCAGATTCTTAAAAATTTCTTACTGAATTTTTTAATAAAATTGATGTTTATAGGATTCATAAAGATCTTAGATGTTAAATCAAAAGGGTTGTTCATATGTGTTTGTTTAACACATGTATAATTCTTGTAATCTTAACTAATCATGGTTTAAGGAGTGAAACCTTGATTTTTACAGAAGGAGAGAATGATGATAGCAAATGGTAGCTTCTTTCTCCGGTTCTTCAACGTGTGCGGGTGTCTTGAGCTTCCAAGGTTTCCAATTTCCTTTGAACCGTTATAAAAGATATTGAGTAATCAAGTTGTGATTAGTAGGTGTTTGTTAGAAAGAACCATGAGTGTAGAGGGGTGGAAGATAGTGGTGATATACGGGTTGTGTGGGGTGTGAGGAATGGAGGTGAAAATGGTTGTGGTGTTCGGTTAGGGTGATGGTGACAGAGAGTGTTTAGGGTGGTAGTTTAGATGGTGTGTGTGATTTATACAATAACCAATGGGGTCTAGGGAAGTCTCGGCTGAATTTAATGGAGGGGACTCCATCACTGCTCTAGGTTACTAGACTTATAAGGTGGCAAGACATAAGCATGGTGAGGGTCTTTTGAAGCTAGGTGGCAACTATGGGTGTAATGAGTCATCAAGTTCTTTATTGCAAAGTTTAACCATTTTTAGATTGCTAACAGGATGGCTCAAGACTCTAATGAACCGAGTCTTTGAGCTTAAATGATGCTTGAGTTGTGGGTTTACTTAGTTGTTAAATGTAAGTTTTCTTTGAGGTTTGTATTGTGGTGTTTGTTTGGGTTGTGTTTTTGTATCTTTTGGTGACTAATTGGATATTACCAAGTTGTAATATTTGATTAGATAGTGTTTGGTAACTAAAACTTATAAGTTTGGATACATGCACACGTAAAAAGTTGTGCATGCATGCGATCATGTATACGTGCAACATATATACACATAAACACATAATATATATATGTATATACTTATCCAAAGATGGGCACATGCAAACGTAAGACATGTATGTAGGCATACGTACAACTTTACATATATGTGTACATAAAAATTCATAATTTATATATATATTTAAGAACATATATAATAGAATTTATTCATAAATTAAATTTTCCTAACCTTATTTTTAGGGTCGTCACAACCACCACCCCCGACAACAACACTTTAGCACCAGCACAACCACCCTAACGTAAACCAAGATATCCTATTGAAGTGAAGGTTCACAAAGATCGGGAAGTAGTAGTCATAAATCTATCCACTCGTGTAGTTTTAGGCCACAGATGTCAACTTTTTTATATGGAATTCATTTCAAATCCTATAGTTTAACCACCGGGGGAGAGTGGGTGAGCTTGCTTTTAAAACATCAACCACTTGTTTACAGACAGAACTGATCTATAAGAAAGAAGATATGGGCAAAGATAGAGATAATAGCAGCAGTAGGTGCATAATAACAGCAACAGCAGCAACAACAACAATAGCAACAGCAACAACAACAACAACAACAATAACAACAACAAAAACAAAAGCAACAACATCAACAACAAAAACAACAACAACAACCAACAACAACAACAACAACAATAACAACAACAACAACAACTACAACAACAACAACAACATCATCATCATCATCAACAACGACAACAACAACGACAACGACAACAACCACAACAACCACAACAACCACAACCACAACCACAACCACAACCACACCACCACCACCAACAACAACCAGAACAACAAAAACAACAACAACAATGACAATGACAACGACAAGGACAAGGACAATGATAACGACAACGACAACGACAACAACGACGACAACGACGACGACAACGACCACGACGACGACAACGATAACGACCACGACGACGACAAAGATGACGACACCGACGACGACAACAACCACGACGAGGACAACGACGACGACAATGACGACGACAACGACGATGATAACAACAACAACAACGACAACAACAACAACAATAACAACAACAACGATGATGACGATAACAACAACAACGACAACAATAACAACAACAACAACAACAACAATAAAAACAACAACAAAAAAGACGACAACAACGACGACAACGACAACGAAAACAACAACAACTTCAACAACGATGACGACAATGACAATGAGAACAACAACAACAACAACAACAATGAGGATGCTCATGCACCCAAATAGGGCTCATGCACCTAAGTTATAGAATTTTCCTAAGTGTTCCCATATGCTTAAAACCTCATGCGCCTGAAATGTCCTCATGGGCCTGGATGGCCATGCGATTAAAATTCAATGCGGATGAGTAAAATTCAATGCAGATGAATATGTTAATACGGATAAACAAGTTAATGTGGATGAACATGTTAATGCGGATGAACAACATGTTAATGCGGATGAACAAGTTAATGCGGATGAACATGTTAATGCAGATGAACAACATGTTAATGCGGATGAACAAGTTAATGTGGATGAACATGTTAATGCAGATGAATAACATGTTAATGTGGATGAACATGTTAATGCGGATGAGTAAAGGAAATGTGGATGAGTAAAGGAAGTGTGGATGAGTAAAGATAATGCGGATGAGTAAAGGACATGCGGATGAACAAAAGAAATATGGATGAACAAAAGAAATACAGATGAACAAAAGAAATACGGATGGACAAAAGAAATGCGGATGAACAAAAGAAATGCGGATGAATAATAGGAAATGCGTATGAAGACTTAGAATTTTTTTTGACTTTTTGGGAAAAAGTGTTAAGTAGGTCTTGACTTGGGAGGTTCTCGGGGGCTATGTAAGTTGACTTTTTGAGGTCATAGATGACGTGATGGGCATGAATGATGATGTGTGATTGATGATGTGCGATTGATGATGTTATGCTTATTTATGATTGCATGTTATGATCTGTTATGATCCTTATTACGTATTATGATGTGACTTTACGTGGTTTGATATTGTTAATGAACGTAAAGTATTATCTTCACGAAAGTGAAAGATTTAAGATAATGAAAGTGGAACATAATGAATGAATGAATGAATGAATGAATGAAAAGCCTTGCAAGCAACTGAAGGGAGGTTCACAACTCTTTGAGAGTTGTTACCTTGTGTGTGTCTATCGCATTGTGATTTTGGCTAACTCATAAGGGTCCATACACACAGTAAGGGTTTAGTCTTGGAGACTGCTCCAATACGTGTGATTTCCTAGTTACTATGTGTATATATATTTACAGCGTGCGATTTTGGCTGACCCATAAGAGTTCACACACACATGGGGAGTCTTTCCTAGTGACCACTCCAATACGCACAATTTCCTAATTACTGTGTGTCGTACAGCGTGCGATTTTGGCTAACTCATAAGGATCCATACACACAGTAAGAGTTCAGTCTTGGCGACTGCTCCAATACGTGTGATTTCCTAATTACTGTGTGTATATATATTTATAGTGTGCGATTGGCTGACCTATAAGAGTTCACACACACACAGGGGGAGTCTGTCCTAGTGACCACTCCATACGTGCGATATGTGCGAATGTGAGAAATGTACTAAATGAACAATGATGAAGATAATAATTATTACCTTGATGTATGTATGATATGTGATCACGTGCAATAGTAATGAAAATGTTTTAACGAATGGAAGGTAATGCAATGTCTTTATAAAATTAGAACTCATTCAGCAACGCTGACTTTTTATGCATTTTCCAGTTGGCATGTGAGCATTGCTAAGGATGGCACGGCGCAGCTACTTGGCATTTTTAGGATGGCATCCATTGGATAGAAATATGACGTTTTTGTGATGTAATGCAAATAATGATGTTTTGTAACCAGTCAACAATATATTATTTTGCAAAAGTGTTTATAATGAAATGGATGTTTAAATGTTTCCGCTGCAATGGTTTCTTTAAGTTAATGAAAACATATGTTTTATGTGCGATGATTGACCAGTTGTGAGCATCCCGGGAATGTGGCCTTACATACCCTTATATGATAAACAACTTACTTAACGATAAAAGCTCACGGCAACTCGGCGAAAGGATAAATGATGGAAAAAACAATATATATATATATATATATATATATT
>BJCM01003959.1:0-11415 GCA_018326385.1 Flaveria bidentis | reverse complement strand
TATATAAAGATCAAACAATTTAAAAATTATTTCCTAAAGATTTCAAAATAAACTTCAAAAAATATATAATTGATAAACATTCAATCTAAAAGTTAAAGATATAATCCTTGGAGAATTAAAAACATTAAAAAAAACTCTTGTAAAGTATCCAATAAAAATTAGAGAGAGAATCAATAAAGTTTTAAAATTACACTAGTTTGGTAAATAATTTTTTAACTATACCATTTTGATAAATAATTTTTCAATTATACTATTTTAGAAAAAAACTTGGATTTTTCTAATTGCACCCTACTATATTTTCTAATCACAACCTACTAGCTTTTTACAACAATCATACCAATCAAACATGAGTGAAACATAAAAATTAATTAGCATTTAATACTTTAAAGATACTTTTTGATGTGGTGTCATGTGTTAAACTGCTAATTTAATGTAAAATCAAACCATTTGTTATAAAAATTCAATTTACTTAATTCATTAAACAATTTCATTAAATGTTGTTAAAAAACTTAATTCGTTAAACAATTTCTAATTCTTACCATTATTAGTTTTGTATATAAATTAAAAGTATAATATAAATTAAAGAAATATTAGTTTAAATCAAACAACATTAACATAGACTCTAGCAAAAAAAATCTTTTTTTCCTCAAAAGTGGCTCTTATAATGAATTTAATTTGTATAATTTAGATAATTTTAGTGTGTGTATATATAATAGATATATATTAGTTTAAATTAGATAAATTCGATTAACTAATCATTTGAATCTCCATGTAACTTTAATTTGTAATATTTACATGTCATTTGTTTGTTACTTAACATCTGGTTAGTTTCTCTTATCAAGAGACTTACATTCTATGAAAAATAAAAATCAATTTTATTGTAATTTAGAAGAAAATGTATGTAGTCTTTTTAAACAAGACCCTAATAGCTTAAATAGATATAATGCTGTCAAAAGGTTTTTTTTAATACTAAAAACCTATGTCTATTTAACACCAAAAGCAAAACAAAATAAAATCTCTAGACGTAATAGTACGAAATCTTCGGATTAGACTCGCACAACTAAAATCGGCTTTATTTGACGAAAAAAAGTAACTCACCATTTAAATAAACATTTTGTTTTAATCGTTAAAAGTTTTAAAAATGATTTTGTTAGTTTATGTTAGAGATGTCTTTCTTATAAAAACATTACAATAAACAAAAAACGATTTTAGATATATTTATAAGTCTTTCTTAAAAAATTAACAACAAACTATTACAAAAAATATTTTTAAATAATTTCAAACAATCTGTAAATAAAACATTTTTAAAAAAGTTAAAGACTAAAAGATAGTTTACAATTATTAAAATTAACGTTTGATTAAAGTTGCATTTAATGAGAATCTCATAATTAAAAATGTTACATTTATTGAAAATAGTTAATATTTAATGCAGTAGAATGTAATAAAGGATGCAAATAGTAACACCCAAAATATTATTATTTATTTGTAAATTTAAGGATTTCATGTTTAATATTTATAAACATTTTAATATTTTTGAAAGTGATTGTGAGTCATAAGGATGAAAATAAAAAAATAGGATGTAAGATCATTCACAACTTATTTTTTATCTTTATTCATATAATTATCTTATAAATCACTATTTTTTCTCTCTCTTTTTCTATTTTATCATTACTTTTTCTATTTTCTTCACTCACAACCACTTAAAAAATATATTAAAAACATTATAGGGTTTTGAACAGTAATTCCTAAAAATACATATTGAATAGTAAATTTTTTATATCCTTCACTCACAACCATTTATAACTATACCATATAATATAGAGACTACACTCACATTATTTTAAAGAACGGGTTGTGAATAGCTCTTAGTGAACATGTTATATTTAGAGAGAGAAGAAACGCGTGGACTTTAGGTGGCGACATTTCTTACGGGCATTTATGATTAAAATAAAAGTGTTCTCGACCTATTTTCCAAACAGGTTGGAGAAAGTTTTTTTCCTCTATCCTAGCCTTAAAATAATCACCATTAAAATTTAAATAAATTTAATAAAGAATTATTTGTTTAATGAATTATTAAAAATCGTTAATCATGTGCCCTCATATTATTTGCTTTATAGTCGGGCTCATAGCCGTTTAGGTCATAATATATATTTTCACTACTAATAATTTATACTTTCACTAGTGGCAAATTTACAAGACCAACTATTGGTTACGCGGAAGACTTTCACCGATAGGCTCTCGTTGGTGACGGCTTTCATTGATGGATTTTCGATGGACTAGTCAGTTGGTAAAGTACAGTTTTCTAGTAGTATTTCAATACAGAACTTGCACGAGACATTATATACTTAATAGTCATATATTAAACAATTTTAATTTTAATTTTTTACCATATTATTTTTATGATCCTACTATATGTGATTATTTTTCATAAACTATATACAAACACTTATTCAATCATATAGTTATATACTTAAAGTTATTATTTTTGTTAAATGAAGCGTGTGTTACAAATATTATTCCCTTACCTTCTTAAGAATCAAGTATATAATTTTCTCCATTGTTTATTAATCAAGTGGGGTAAGTAAACCCATGTATTATATGAGTTCAATAAATAAAATACTAAATACAAAGTTGTTTATTTTGTATTTTCAAAAAAGGATAATGTTTTTTAAAAAAATCGTATTTTATAAAAGTTTGTTTTTTAGAAATAGTATTAATAAAAAGAATTATATCTTAATTTTATAAAAATTATTTTATTCTAAAATACTAAATAGTATTATTAGTAATTAATGTGATTATTTAATATAAGAGAGAAGAAAAATTTTACTTGCAGTATAATAACGTTTACTAAAGAACAGTAGTTTTTTAACAGCAAATGTACGACTCTGCTTCGAATGATAGGTGTTATCTAAATCGGACCCACCTATCCGTTTCCAGCCGAGACCGCACTCTTAACCCCCTCAAAAGGAAACTCATTGCTGAGAAAACTTCCTGACTCAACTTTAAGCATTATGCTCAAAGTGAGACTTGAACCTATAATCTCTCATTTATTTATATATCATGAATACATCATATTAACTAGTTGGTCTAAGGATCATCGGTGACCGTAGTTAACATTGTAGTTTAAATGAAAAAAAAACAATAAATAATTATATCCTACTTTTCTCCTTTTGTCTTTATTTTATTATCTCCCCTTTATTCTTTTTTATTACTTTTACAATGTCGTTTAGTGCTTCGTCTTCTTACGTCGGTTTCTTAATTGTCCATACATTAGATTTATGACTCTTCCATTAGGACATATAAACATGATTCCTCCGGCAGTCGATAGCCACTCTTTAAATACCAAATTTATTAAAAAAAAACAATTTGTGAATCTGTTTGTGATATTTTCATCGGTGACCTATCGATAGTATCCGCTGATGATATGTTGTTAATGAATTCTGAGTGATTTTTTCTATTGGTGATTGTCGGTATGATACGTGTTTTAAGAGCTGAGGGTAAATGTAAAAAGAAAAAAAAAATTAGGCTCAAATGACAGTAATCATGACACTATTTTGACACTATAGAAACTAGTAGAATACTCCAGAGCGTTGCAGCATAAATGCAATGTAACGATTAACAACACACAATTAACTACCATTGACATTGCATAATATATGCGTTCATTAGCTACCAAAGTTGGCAAGCAAAAATATACAATGAACATAGATTAAAAAATCAAAATATTTTAACAAAACCATATCCAATATGATTTTAAAGAGATGCAATATATACACACTAATTCAACAAAGATAGACACCAATGAGTACAACTACTAAATCTTCACATAAGCATTACCTTCTGGTGCAAAGAAACGAACCAATTAGTTTTGTTTAAACTTTAAGAATTTAGGTCATAGAGCATCGACGAACTAATATGGTTGATTAGAACATATATATCCCCACCCAAAATGGAAAAATAAGTTAAACCACTAACACCATGAACAATATCACTGCAATTACTTCTATCAATATAGGTTTCAAAGTGTAAAGTTGCATCTATATGGGCTAGTGTTAGCATCTAATACATCAATGTGCCCACCTAATGATGCTTTCACAAACTACATATCCTATTCGTGAATAATAAAACCAATAAATTTACATAGAACTCATTAAGTAGACACAAATAAGACAACGATTTCACAAACTTCATACCTTATTCGAGAATCATCAAAACCAAATACGCTTTCATCTCATTGATAATAACCCTTTACAAATCAATAGAACAATTTAGGAACTGACAAAATAAAGCCAATATAACTTTATCATCATGTGATAGAAATTAAACTCATGTAAACTGAAATACATATCTCGTCGTGAACAACACAACATGTGACCATCAAAAAGGTAAGCATACCCAAATTCGAGAGCACAACCTACGAACGAACAACTAAAATCAAAAAAAATATTGACAAAATCATTAACCAAAAACCTTAATCATCCAATGCAAACAGAACTTGTGAAAAATGAGGAAACTGTTTTAGGGGTTGTTTGATTACGCTGACTGAGTAAGATCTGACTGAGTCAAAAGCTAACCCAGTAAGAAGTTTTGACTGAGTCTGCATCTGACTGAAACTTGACTGCTTGATTTAGTATCTGACTGACTCTGCTGAATGATAAAAATAACCTTAATGCCCCATTGTTCTAACATACACATCTACATACACAATATACACATATACATACACATCTACATATACAATACATACACAATATACACATATACATACACAATATACACATACACATACACATCTACATACCCATATACATACATATCTAGATACCCATATACATACATATCTACATACAAATATACATACACATACATCTACATACCCATATACATACATATCTACATACAAATATACATACACATACATCTACATACACATATACATCTACATACACATATACATACACATCTATATGCATATACATCTACATACTCATATACATACACATCTAAAGCTAATCTTACTCTCAAAACTCTCCGACAAATTACTCTCCGGCGATTCTCTAGTCACAACCAAATTAGAATGATGAAACCTAGAAGTAGACGCGAAACTACCTCCCGCTGGAGGATACGACCTCCGCTTCTCCCAATCAGCAGTCGATATCGCGAAATCATCGGGACCTAAAAGCCCTAACCGTTTGCAAATCACTTCAAACTCCCCCTCGGTACCTTTAATTCGGAAACTCGATCAAACGATGACGATAGGATATCAAGCGATCGAGTTCGATGAGCCGATTGATCGTCGAATTGATCATCAAACGATGACGATGGAGATGTGGAGGCATCGTAATCGATGTTCTTGATGGCGTTTCTTCGTTCGAGTCGCCTTGGAGCTACCCGCTGCTTTTGCCTAGCGTACAGTTTCATGCTCCGTTTGTTTCTCTGTTTAGATCTCGTATCCAACATCAGTTATTGTATCTGTAGCTCCATGTGTGTGTAGACCTGTGGTTTGAAGGTAGAGTTACAGAATGAAGAAGATGGAGATGAAGAAGATGATGTTGATGATGATGATGATGGTGTCTGCGTGAATATAGATGGATGATGAATCTACGCGGTTGTGGGTTTTGGCGGTGGTGTACAATAGAGAGAAGGAGGTGGAGATTTTGGGTCAGCAATCAGAAGAAATGACTCGGTCAGTTGGCTCCACGCAAGTATCAAACGAGCTGATCCGTTGACCGAGTTAGCCGGGTCAGCCCGGTCAGCCGGTCAGATATAAACAAACAATCCCTTAGTCTAGCTATAGCATTGTTATATGTGTGCAAAATTAAGTAAAATGCATATGTGTTTGAAACCTATCGGTTACAAATAAACTACATTAGATTGATATCTAAACAACTCTAAGATGTTAGTCTTAGAGCTTTTTGCTATGCCAATTGCAAAAACCATCTAAACACTTAATCCCAAATGAAGATAAAATGATATTTTGCTTGTAGAATAGCATAAGTTTGACAGTGAAATTGAAAATAACAATTACAATCTAAGTTTAATTAAGTTCGAGTGTTTTGCTTGTAAAATAGCATTAACTTAATAAATAAGTATAAGATGCTTTCTTTGATGCAAGGCAAGCTATATCAAGCCAAATGGAACACTCTGCTCAATGTTATAATTCCCATATGAAAATAAAATCATATTTTACCTCACACACTTTTATTCATCCTTTCAATTGATATGGGGGTTTTCATCTTAACCGATTTGAACTATTTAAAATCATTGGTAGGTTGACTTGATTTAGGGTAACTGCAATAAATATGTTAGTTACATGGAGACTTTTAGCTACAAAGCAATAATATGAAAAGTGTGTTGCTATACATACACTGAAAAATTTTACTTCTTATATCTCTCCTTTAAACTTAAAAGATAAATATAATTTAACCCCTTTTGTTTTTTTTTCTCTTTTATGTATTTTATCATGAAATTTTTTTATAATAATATTAATTTATCTTTCTGATATCCAAATTTTTAAATGCATTTAAACTCTCGAGATAACTTACGATATTTTTCTGCAAGAATTACTCTTTATTAATACATATTCTATTATTTTTTATAGTAGTTCAAATGTTATTGCCATGATTTTTTATGGTTTCGTTTTCTTATATAAATATGGGATGTTATCAGGCCACTACCTTACGGTAGACTTTTTTTTTTTTAAGATTTGACATAAACTTTTTTAACCGGTTCATCTTATATATAAGTTTTATACCATCATCAGTACACTTGTTGTCATACTTGAATTTACATAAAGGTTTTACATTCTTATCTTTATCAACATCTCATTATGCAACTTTTAACATGTTGGTTCTTTATATAAACTTTGAGGTATTGTCAATGAACTTGCTCTAAAATTGTTTTGAGTAAAGGTTTTAGTTACAAGTCGCAACATAAAAAGACTTGATGCTAGTTGAATTCATTATTTGTATATGAATTGTTTGTTGAGTCATATACAAATTCAAATTAATAATGTTTTTTTAATTAAGTAAACGAACATCTATTAAAATATAAATACCAAACATGATTAAGTATAAGAACTGGGGAGATTGTTTTACCAAATATATAATTGTTACATATAGTATTAATTTATAACCTAAAAAATCTATTTAAAAATATAAAAAAAAATTGTAGGGGTAAAATATGACAAATTCTAAAATTAATTATATAAGGGGTGGGGTATAACAAGTAAAGAAGGGAGTATGTATAGCCTCATGTGAAAATAACAGCAATTGCTTATATAACAGGAACAACATTGGAAATCAACATGTATATTCATAATTGTTGTCCCTTAAAGTCATGTTAATAATAGATACAACAGAACAGTTATGAACAAAATAATAACAAAAATGCACAAAAGTTCATCCAAAACTGTATCAAAACTTAAAAACCACTCCTAACTGGACCTTTGATGGCAACTGCTAGAAGATATCATATATGTGAGAAAGGAATGTTCAAATTTCAATGGTTAGAAAACCAAAAAATGTAAGGTCATTGTAATAAGGGGGCTTTGTATTAGCCTTTTGGCCGAATAATGCAATGGAACTAAAACAAAACATATACTCAAAACAAAACAAAAGTCCATTTTATTTGTTTTAAATGTGGTGTGCAGATCAATTTATACAGAAATTAAAGTTGCAACAAAAAAGTTACGCAAATTGGCACCACAAATTTGAGCCTTTATGAAGTGAGGAGCAACTTTTCCAACCCTATAAGCAGCGATAATCACCATTTTACTTTCCAATAACCCATTAGCAAGTTGTATGAGGAAAACCACAAAAAATAAAGAGACATTTTTGAAGATGTGGCAATGTTTTACACCGTTTGCTTTTACGTGTCAGTTAGAGAGGACACGTGCAAAGCGTGCATCATACTTTCATTGATGCATTAGTAAGTTGTATCATATGGAAAATGTAGATTCCTGTAGCCAAGCCTCTATCTTGACATAGTACTGACAACATATTGTTCAGACTCAGTTCAACATACTAGTATGGAGGGGCAAATGCCACACCTACTACACTGCATCATAAACCCACCAATTAAATCTTGTTATATCACACTATATCACAAAGATAAACATAGTGGTGGTGGTGGTGCCACACCATACCACACCACGTGAAGCTAGTCATTGGTCGCCATTGATCGATGGATTGTTAAAGAGAAGATACGCCGAGCAGGTGCCGGGAACGTAGGCCATGAGGTGTGAAAAGGCGGCAGCGGCGGTGGTGACGGGCGACGATGAGGCAAGCCGCTGCTTCAAGGCGTGCCTGCCCCTTCCACCCTTACAATAAAAAAATTCTAGTCATCATGTTGTAAATCCTAACACATTATCAAAATAAATCTTAACATATCGTTGAAAATAAACTTGAGATCATGTTGTTCGCACTCATTTTAACACATTTTAAAAGACATTCTTTTACTATAACAATACTGTGAAGACCGTGTACGTACGGATTAATACTAACAGATTCTGCGTGAGACCAGATCAAATAGTGTGGAATCCTATTTGATTGACGATCCAATCAGTGAGAACGTTAACCTGATCGATATAAGAATGAACTAAACGTTAAGAACGATTAGGAATCGATCAAGAACGAACTTAGAAGTTGGATTGGCTAACTTGGACGTTCCGGCTAGGGTTCGTGAAATTATAAAGTATTCTCTAGTCTTTCGAATTTTTCCACGAATTAAGTGGTATTTATAGGTTTTTAGTTTTCATTCGTATGACTGAACCACTAGCATGGTTCAGTCGTGCGACTGAATCATGCGATTGAGTCATACGCATGATTGAAGGTTCAATCGTGCGACTGAGTCAATATTATGTCTTAATCATACGACTGATCCAGTCTCCTGGTTCAGTCGTGCGACTGGTCCATAAGCATGATGTATTCATGCGTATGGTCCATTAGCATGAATACTCATCCGACTAGGTTGAACACATTTCTTAATCATTATTGACTAAGAACCATGCCCAACAACCTTAAACCTATATAATAAGTTCATACATATAAATTATACTTTAACACACTAATAATATGAAATAAATAAACATGAATAAACATCAACCACATATTTATATTTCATTGAACCATTTCATTACATATGTGTGAGACATGAAAGACTTTTACATTTAAGCTCATAAACTAGGAACAACATGTATCTACAAACTCCCCCTTGGTCCTAGTTTACTCTATTGTCTAACACTCTTCACATGTTCTTGGAATTTCTTGTACTTCTCCTCTTTTGTAACTCCTGCATGTATTTCAAATGCAAAGCAGAGTCTTATGACATGTTGGAACTAGAGAGAGCTTGTACAATATCCTGCGTATCATAGAACAGTGGCCACTTGTATAATGTGTAGACATCTTCAGCCGACAAGTTTGTAAGCCATGTTGGGTCAAATACCCGGATAGTATCAATCTTTCCATCTCAGTTCAAAACTATGACCGCTTCGCCCGTTCACCAATCGTAATACCACCATTTGAAGTGTGGAGTGAAGTCCTGAGGCATTTCCCTCAAGGGAATCTTTGACATCGTGCGTGGAGGACTCCACTTCAGCACCACTTTAGGTCTTCCAGATATGGGATCCACTTCAGACTTACGGATGTACCTCTTCGGTTGTTGAGGTCTGAAGTTTACCCATCTGGTGTGGTATTCCTTCTTTAATGCAGTCTTGAACCATCCTGACATCTTCCTTGGATTAGCATACAGAAGATCTAAACATGCCAGACGGTTGAGCTCAAAACCAGGAAGAGTCTTCAGATCATGAGGATATCTGAAGTACTCGATCCCTTTCTCTATCTTCACAGGATAGACCTCTAAGTCTTCAAAATACGCCCACACTATAATCTTTCCAGACACTTTTTGATGTCTCTTTACTCTTTAGAGTTTGGGGTAGGCATTCTCCTTTGGCGGCACGCGTTGGGCTTTTATCTCTGCAAAACAAGCTGCCCATTCAACTTTCTTTAAGTCGACATTAGCGTCCGAAGCTTGGAGATAACATGTCCTTCCAGATCAGTGTCAAATGTTTCTTCTTTCTCTTTTTCTTTCTCCACTTCATCCAATTTATCAAAAGTACCACTGTCAAATGTTTCACCCAAGTTGGAGATAACATGTCCTTCCAGATCAGTGTACTGTGGATAGTGCTCTACAGTGACATCTTCTATCTCAATCTTATATACATCGTTCAGCTCATCATCACTCACGACATCAACTTCTGGAGCATCTTTGACCAGCTCGTCAGGATTTAGTCAAAACATTTCAGCGAGCTGTTCGTCCATCAGATCATGAATAATCACTCCCTCTTCCGGAGTGTAGCTCACAGATCTCCTGACTATCCCTTGCAAGTCAAGATTCATTATAAGTTGAGTCTTAACTTGCTGAAGGGGTTCGACATCATGCTCATCTGTCTGTTGAGCTTCATCTATTTGATTAAACATTAAGCACATCACACATGAGTCATTATATAACACATTAAAACATAAATAAACATAAATGATCTTTAGTTACATTAATGTAATATATAATTCAAGTACAAAAGTTTTTAAATACAAAGACATCTAATAACTACTTTTGTCTTGCTCTGTAGATTCTTCAGCTGGAGAAGCCGAGGACGAGGCTCCTTGATCTTGGTTTCTTTTAGTACGCCTCTCCTGAGCTTGAGGATTTGAGGCTGACGCAGATGCATCACCTTCCTGATGATCATAATCCTCTTTATCTTTACCGCTCAGTCATCCTTCATCAACATCTTCCTCAGAATCATCTTCATCCTCATCATCATCATCATCATCATCATCATCATCACCATCATCATCATCATTGATCTTTAATGGCTCGCTCTTTGATCCCTTAAGCTTTAGGAGTATCTTCTTGTTCTTCTTCTCAAGCTACTCTACCCTCTTTACCGATGCCATCACTAGCTCATTTTGACCTTTATGTGCTTGGTGGGCTCAACCTAACGCTCTCTCGTACTGAGCGCTCTTGTCACTCAGGTGAACAATTTGATGTGCTTGAGCCGCATTAACCTCCATCATCTGATTTAGCTGAGTAGCTCTTAGCTCATTGGTGGCAATCAGTCTCAACACTATTCAATTCAGGTTAACAAGCTGCTCCTCCAACCTGACCATGGGTAGAGTAGGTCCTGGTGAGAATGTGGATCGGGTGGAGGGACCAGCTTGCTGAGTGGTTGTGGTAGTGGATGTGGTGAATATGGGAGGTGAATGTAACATCTCGTATTTTTGGTTAATAGAATGTCAACTTCGTTTATTCTCACATGGTTCATTATTGGCAATTATGAAATTCAAGTGTTATTTGTGTTTATTCTTTTAATTATCTTTAGGTTATAATGTATGAATGTTAAAAATAAAAATATTAGAT